>JAPYZR010005610.1:0-10639 GCA_030522945.1 Trichopria nigra
AAATTTTAACCTCAAACTAGATTTAAAGTTAGAATCCCTTTACATCAACAAAAAATTTTTTTTTTTTTTAATCTTTTATTGTTTTTTTTTTTTTTTTTTTTTTTTTTTTTATAGAAAAATATATTAAAAATGTTTGAGTTAAAATGAAACATTTCAATTGTATCAACGTGAAAATTGCATATAATTAAAATACAATAACAAAAGTATATATATAAATATATATATATATTTATATATATTTATACACGTATATAACATAAGTCCATAATTTCCAGTCACTTTACGTAGGACTTAAGTCAAGATTTCCATAAATCTAAACCGAACGAATTAGAGCTTATTTTAAAACTAATTCCACTGACATTGAGGATACCGACTGACTGTGTGTCGATATTACTACACAACAGGTCGGTAAAGAACATGTTCAGTTCATTTAGCAGAAATCGTGTCGGACAGAAACTTAAAAATTCTTTTTCGGATCGCGATTTGAATTTTGAAATCTTCGAGTGAAAGAACAAAGTGAAAGAAGGAGAGCGACTACATTATTAAAACATTATTATAAAAAAAAAAAGAGAAAAAAAGAGAGAGAAAAAAAACCAGTCAACTGACCGTAAACAGAGCAGTTTCTTTCGATCGTCTATCTGCTTGTAAGAATGTCATTTGGCACATAAGTATATATCACATCAAGCTTCCTAACGTTCGCTTCATTTTCTTTTTTTATTTATTCAGCGTCGCTTTTCCTAACTAGCATCGAAGTATCCCCTACGTTTTGTTTCTTCGACATCGGACACATCTCTATAGTTTCCGTCTTTTTCAACAATTTCTCTAAACGGATATGTGTACAAAAGCCAAGAGACAAAAACGTAATACGAGGCTCGTATGCAACAATTGAACCTCGACGTCGGAAAAGGGGAAATCGTCGCGTAACGATTTGAGAGAATCGTTAGTCTATCTATGCTCGATCAATAAATAACATTGAATATCCTTCTAATCGCGTATAAATACATAACAGTTCTCGAGAGATGGCAGACTGGATAGACCATCTTGTGAGGTCTCTCTCCTTCTCCACGTTCTTTTTGAGTGTCTCCGTCTCGAATCTCGCGGCTTCGAGGGTGTCAATAAATAAAAGGCGCGATAAGTTCTCTAAGTAGCAAAGCGCGTCCGAATGGGGCTCGGATCTTGGTCGCTTTCGACTTCCGAGATCTCGCCAGCGTACCCGGCTCGTATCGTCTCTTTCGCTCCTCCGCACATCGGACGTCTATAGTGTACATAATCTAGCAACGCGGCAAAGGACGAACCGAAACGTCGGCCACGTCTTGGGGAAATGGCCTTTTTAGGCACGTACTACATACATATACATTCACCATACCTACGTGTACGTACGTAGGTATACGTATACATACATACATATATATGTACGTATGTACCTGAAGGAGCTACCGCGAAACGCGACCGAGGACGCGCTTCGGTTGCGGACGACAGGGCTGTGTGTGCTGCGTAGTTGCGATGCAAATGGCATACGTGTACATGTACGATATATCTATAGATTACGTATATTATATGTATGTATATGCGATGCTGCAAGACGAGATACGATGACCAACTCGGTTGATTCCGATTCCAGTTATGTATATGACTCGAAGATGATCCGCTGATGAACGGAGATCGCTTCGGCGTCGCGTCTTACATGGACACACTAGGAGGTATAGGAACAAGACTGGTTAACGCGAGCGAATAGCGATTAGCGGAAGTTTGATGAGCTTAGTAACGATGCATCTACATACACATACTTGCTATTTCTTCATTGCCGACATTGTCTGCGAATCCTCGCTCCGCACGATTACCGTTTTTGTTTTTGTTTGTTTTTTTTTTGTTTGTGTTTTCTTTTTTTTTTTTGTTTGTTTGTTTGTTTGTTTGTTTGTTTTTCTCTTTTTTTAAGTTAACCGGTATGCACGTGACGACATCATACTCTCTTATCACAAAAGCACGTCGTTTCTTTGTTGCACTTTTGACTTGATTGTATTTCGAGTAGAATTCGTTATTCCGCAATGCCTGCTGCCAGTCCCTTTAATCTCTCGTGTTTCCCGTGCGTCAGACACCTTTCTCCCTTTGTCCGCGCAGTTCCGTTGCAGGAGGCCTCTTGGTTCGGAGGACCTCCGATTCTGCAAGTGGCTCTTATCGGCTCCTATCGCCATAATGCGAAAGTATGTTTAGTCATCTAAGGAAGTCTCGCCGGTCGATGACGTTGAAGGAAGTCGTCCATTACGTCATAACCGAAAATGAAGTCTCCGGCGAACGGGTTCCCAACGGGTTCTACACAGGACTTCCAACGAGGTTGTTCATTAAGGCGATCGTAGGAGGCTTCGAAAGACCGTAGCTCGAGATCGACGCAGTCTTCCTCGAATGTCTCTCGACGGGTGAACCCTCGTTACCAGAAGAGTTCATGGCCGAATTTTCTGGGTGCTCCGGGTTGCCAAATCGATGGCTGACCCGGAGCCACGGTTCAATCCTCGTCGTGATGCCGAGGACTCGCGTCGTACGCACCCATCGACCCGGGGTTGTCGGGGGAGAAATTCAAGACGTCCGTCGGCGAAAGACTGTCCGGCGGATAATAGAAGGATGGATGATCGGAGCTGGGACCAGCTCCGTTCATTATCGTGGTTGGCGGCGAAACGGACGGCTTCGCCGAGGGTCCCGGGCCGCCGGGATGATGCTGCGAACCCAAGTCCGAACTGACGGGCGATAGGAATCCCATCTCCGGGCCGCCGTCCCGGCACCACAGCTGTCGCATGTCCTGGCGCCGCTGCCGCATCAGCGACTTGTACTCGGAGATTCTCATCTTCCTCCCGTCGACGATGCACGTGCGCTTCGGACGCGGTCGGTACCTGTAGTCCGGATGCTTCTCCATGTGCAGCTTCGAAAGACGCGACTGTTCTTCATAGTACGGTTGCTTCTCGGCATTCGACATCCCTTTCCACCGCGCTCCTGAAATTATAATTGAACAATGTGTCATTGGATACGTTACCATTTCACACATTTTAAATAAATGTCTGAAATTCAGTTTATGTATGTATGTATGTGAAATAATTTGTCGAAGACAATATATATATATATATATATATATGTCCAGTCATTTTGACGACAGTCCGCGAGAGGTACGTAATAGGGGATGGGGGAATTTGAAAAATCCCCCAAGTCAAGATGTCGGTGTGAAATATAGGCGAAATTATCGTGAGAACGTGAATTGCACTTTACTTCTGAAAGGCATTGCAATATTTACCTAAAATCTTTGATATGTTTGAATTGTGCATATCTGGACAGGCTTTGAGAATCTTCCGCCGCTCGTCCTTAGCCCACACCATAAACGCGTTCATGGGTCGTTTTATATGCGGTTTATTTTCCCCTTCTCTCTTCTGCTGCCTCACCATTTTTGCTGAAAAGAAAATATATTACTTTACAATTATATACACATAGATACACACACTTGTATACTTTTATTTGTAAAAACCATTTTCAACAGAAATCTTTTTCAAGTAAAATGTCAATTAAAATATCCTCGTATCATGTAGTGATGATCGTGCAGGAATCTCTGTGAAGTTATGATTACAAAGTTTCTAATGAAATTAAGATTTTATCGACAATATTTGCCAAAAAAGTCATGTACTACCGATGGTGTACCGATTTGAAACGGCATAAAATTTATGAATTTTTGCAGAAGAGATAAATGGAACAATATCAATAATAATGTTTTGTTGAGCGAAGCGTCGCCCACACTCCATCAAGTAGCTAATTCGAAAAAAAGAAATGTTTAGTCACGCCCAATTAAATGAACTAAGCTATACCCCCGTCCTGGATCAGCCGTGTTTATTAGGATAATGGAAGACAATCTTTTTTTTTGCGCGCAACAAATAACAAATTTTAAAAAGTACCACAATTGTTAACCGAATAAAAGATGTACGTCGTCTCCACAATTTCTTGAATCAATATTCAAAGACAATTATTAAAACAAGAAAGAGCCGATCTATAGGTTTAAAAGGGCAGTGAAAATATTTTATATCAATCGTTATGTGAAATACCAATGATCGTAAATTAATTTACAGTATGAATATAATGCATTAAAAATTAGCTCTAACTAATTCGAGTGTTTAAATGATTTTCTAATAATTGTAAAATTTTGTCTCCATTTTATTTCCATTTCTACATTATTTTATTTACCTTTCTCTGTAACATCTTCCGGGACTTTGTACGGGGAGTCACGCCACACTGAAAGAAAGGTTTAAATAAAATCAATCTAACAAAATAAATTAAATAACAAAAAAATTTTTTTTTTTTTTATGAAGTATAATTTCGAATAATATACGCGATAATTACTTTATTTGAAAACAAAAATAGTGACATGGCAAACTATACGTTACTTCAGAAGTGACGTGTAAAGAAAGTAATAATTATAGGAAAGAGAAGAACTTTGGAAGATGGAATATTAAATAACAAAAAGCAAGAAAAGAAACAAGTTCTTGAGCCAAAGCGAAAAGAAGGATGTGAAAACAGATAAGAAAATTGAACAAAAGAAAACAGGTAGCTAAAAAACTAACCAAGTTGAAGCTTACAAAAAAAAAAAGAAAAAAAAAAGAAAAAAAAAAGAAAAGCACGACGTACGACTGAAGCCGAAAGAAGAGGCGAATAAACGACTGAAGAGTATTAAAAGAAGAACACGCATAAAATGTAGCGTTAAGAAAAAGTGGCGTAAGATAATGTAAATGAAGAGGAGTTGCACTCAGAAATATCGTCGTTACAAAAATGAGGTAAGTTAGGGGAAAAAAGCGATCGTAAAATAAAAGAATTGCAATGAAATTGCAAAGAATAAAAAGGACGCTTACAAGATACTCGCGTATATAGGAACGAAAGAGAGAATGTCGCGAAAACGAAGAACTCGGGGCAAAAAAAGAGTAATAGAACACAGTCGATTGAAGTACAAGTACTCGTATTTCGATAAAGTAGTAGCTCGAAGAAGTGAAGGATGAAGTGAGTGAAGAACAAGTAATCCAGTGTTAAGGAATGCGTTTAAAAAAAGGATGACAAGACTGCTCAAAAACCAAGTAATGAGCGATGAATAAATCTGATAAAGAGTAAAGTAAAAAAGAAAGACAATATATAAGTACAAGAATAATAAGAAAGTAGTTTAAAAAAATGTAATGTCGAGAGAGATAAAACAAGCCGATGATGTTACGTGGGATGCAAGGCGACGTAAGAGTCTGAAGATTAATGGAATGAAAGCGAAGTAAAATTTTTATACATTTCACTTTGTCTTCAAATTATTTCTAGATAAACTACGTGATTTGTTGCACACGTAAAATAAATCACTTGAAATTTTATTGTGAAATCAATTGCAAATAATAAGAATGTTGTTTGAAGTTATCACCAATCAGGAGTTTAAATAAATTAACAACAGATATTTATTTTGTTAATTTTTCTTCGCAACATTTCTATATGATCATGCCATCATTGCCAAGCGGTAAGATTTAACATTTAGTATTACAGGCGAGTGTTCATCGTCAAAAGTTTTTCGTTACTTGTACAGTACTGTATCGCTTGACAATGATGACATGGTCATCGAAACGTCGCGAAGAATAATTAATTAACAAAATAATTATCTGTTAATTTATTTAAACTCCTGACTCGTTTAAGATCGTTAAATTGTCGTTTTCTTTTCATGCGTATACATAAATTCGTTATAATGGGCGTAAATTGGAGGGAGGATATCGACGGATAAAAAATAATAGTAGCGAATGAAGAAAAGAGGCAAATATTGAAGAATGAAAAGAAAAGTTTACTATGAAAATGTCAATGCGATTAGGCAAGAGGGTAATCAAGAATAGACCGATGAATTTTGGGTACCAGAACGGCAAGTGGAGGGGAATTGAAACGGATAATTGCAGGTATGAGAAGAAGCGAACAAAGAAGATCAGAGAAATCGAATAGTGAAAAAGAAAGACTTAAAGTGAACGATTAAGAGAATAAATGGCCAAAAGCAGCAGTGGCAGTAGCAGCAGCAACAAGGCGGCGGACGATGGAAATGCGAAGAAGTATTAAAAACAGAAAACTCAATAATAGCGTCAGGGTGGGATGAAAGTATCAGTGTTCAAATGGATGACTGGAGAATAAGAGGTAATTACGGAATACGAGAGTATGAAAAAGCAGATAATAAAGAGAGTCGGCCGATGAAATCTAATCAGTAGAAAGAAGCTGGCTGAAATTGTGAGAATACGAAGATGAAGGAGAAGGAGAGAATGAGAAGAAGAAAAAGCGAGACGAGGAGGTAATGTAGGCACTGCATGGAGTAATACATTAACAGGGCGTATATTAACGAGGAAAATCACTCACTGTGCTGCGCAGAGAGGAAATCTTGGTCGTCCTGGGGAGGCTCCTCCTTCACCGAGGAGTGCTTCATTTGCCTCTGTATCTTTGGCGAGGGCGGCATAGTGCCCGCATTCGGTGGCAGTCCGTAAATTCCGTGCATCGCAAAGTGCTTCTCTACTGCGGCGGCCACAGCCGAACCCTGACCTCCGGCCTCCTCCTTGGAAATTTGTCCCACTGAAAATCATTTCGTTTATTTAATACACGCGCGCGCGCGCACACACACACACAGACAAAATTTCGCCTTCTCGTTCCTCTATTCCTCTAAACAAATCCGCTTTCATGTGCTGGCCGAAGAAGCGATCGCGAAAGTTGGAAGAAGATGCGGCGCGTAAATAAATCGACCTTCTTCCGAAAGGAGAATTAGAATCCCCAGATACGCGCGAATCGTGTTTATTGCTTTTACTGCAGATACAGTGAGAAACCGAATTATGAGAGCGCTCGCGGCCGCGGCCGGCTTTTCCTTCAAAGCATTATGGCGCGATAAACCAAGGGGGAGTCCTCCTCATTGTAACCAAAACGTAACGTCTCTTTCATTATTTGTAAAGACTTTCAAATAACGAGCATTTGCCCCACACTTGAGGGGACCGTTATTCCCCTCAAGTTTATTTCCAAGTTCATGTTTGTATTGAAGTTAATAAAAGCGTGCTTTGCTTGATCCAAGCAAGTTTAGTTACTCAAGAAATTTCTCGAGAGATTTATAAATTGAACGTAAAAATCGCACGATTAGCAGATGCCAAACGGAACAAATCTTGCAACGAATTAATTTGATAAATCTAAATTATTTTTAAACTTGATATCCACTATTTTAATTTTGTAACCACATTGCCGAACAATCTTCAATATCTATACCAATTATAATTAACTAAAGACACGAACTGAAATAATGTTTGTACAAAGATGACTCCGAAATCAAACATCTTTAAAGATTAATTTCATACGCCTTGCCTTTTATTTAGTCTGTCTGGCATTTTTATTATTTACATTTCATCCAGCGTAGAACCATCGTCGATTAGAAGTTAAATTCGGATTTCGCTAATATAACAGTTTAGGTTTTATGGATATGATCAGAATATGAACAATTTCTGTAACATCTAGAATTTCAAGATTGCAGAGATTTGTAGAGAAGACCTAATGTGTTCAAATATTAGCACCGAAATCATGAAATACCCCTGAGAACATAAGTGTCATGAACTCAAATGGTTTGTGGTTAAATTCGTATGGTATCGATCGCATTTTTAACAAAGACATTACCTATTTTTTAAAATGAATATAATTTCAAGCTGAAATCGTTCCCCGAAACGAAAATACTTTAACCCCGATTATTGGGATGTTTCCGTAGCCCTGAATGACAATTTTCCGGACAAATTTCCAGTAGAGTAACAGAAAAACTAGTGTAGGGCATTGTTTTGTAAAATTTCTCTGTAAAAAACCAACATACTTGGCTGCGAAAGTGTGGTGAGATGCGGAGGAAGTCCGGCGTAGGGGAGGCTCTGCAGGTAATTTCGCGGTATCGGTAGTCCAGGCTGCTGATAGAGTTTCGGTGCAGTTGCGGCCAACGGCTGCTCTTGGTGACCGCTGCTTCCCGCTTCTGTTGAATGCGAATCGCTGCCTGGCGACGAGGATGTCGTTGCGTTCGACGACGAGGATTTGGGCTTGGTCAGGTTGAGAGGAGTGTCCGGGTCCTGCATCGGCGCGGCCGCTGGGGTTACCGCTGCGGAAACTGGCGACGGCGACGTCTCTTTTTCGAGCTGCGTCGTCATCTGGGCCAGGTGAGCCGTCGCCCAACTAGGACCATCTCGATGGCTCATCATCTGCAAAAAGTCCCAATTTTCCAACTTGAAATGTGGCAGATAAACATACCAACATGGAAATCTAAAAAAGCATGGTTATCTTTTTTTTTTTTTTTAATTATAGACATTTATTCTCAGGCCAATATACGGTCCGTTATAGTTGCATAATTTATAGAATTGTTATAATTGATCCAAGAATGGGATCTTTCTCAGCCAACGTTTCGTGATTCTAGTATGTCCTCGTCTAGTGATGCTCTTCAGGGGTAAATATAAAACTTGAAATATAAAAAATTCGAGTCAAGCACGAAAGAGAATGTTCCTACCATGGAAACAATAACTCTTAACAAGTTACAATTCAAACCAATATTATAGAAACGGTATGTGGATGATATGATTACAATTTACCCAAAAAATGAGATTTAATGCCCTTTGAGAAAGTTCAGTCAATATCATCAAAGGCCACAATTCACAATGGACCTAGAGGAGAATGATACCTTATCTTTGTTAGACTTGAAAATTATAAGGCTAAATACTGGTTTGATGGCAGATTGGTACAGACAATCTACAAATAATTGAGATCAATTATACAATTATAACGAACTGTATTGGCCTGAGAATAAATGTCCTTAATTAAATTACATATTGCAACGGTTCATTTTTATGGTATATTTTATGTTAGTTATATTTTGTTTGTTTCGGGATGGGAATTTGTATCGAATGGAAATCTTGGAAGGAGCGAAGATGCGTCGTACGTACATTGCTGATGCAATTGATGTGTTTGTTGCCAGTGGAGGCCGTCGACGTTGGCGGAGGCGGCGGCATTGACGTGGGCCCCGGTAGCGATTGTAGTTGATCGAGAAGGGGAAGAAACATCGCCGAACTGAAGAAATGCGGATTGGGCATGCTCAGGCTCTTCGACAGTTGAACCTGCAGCTCCTGGATGTTGTGCTGCATGATGTGCTCTTGCTGGCGCTTCATACGTTCCGTTTTTAACCGCTGCACGTCGAGTTGTTTCAGCGATTCGACGCTAATGTGCTGTGGATACGGCTATAAAAGAAGGAAAGAAAGAAAGACCAATTATTAGTGCGTGTGTCGCGCTTAGAAACGAAGCGCGTCAGTTACAACAGAGGCAATGGCCCTTCCAGCAGTGCTACCATTTCTAAATTCGCAACATCCAACGTTTCTTTGTTTTCCTTTTTCCCTTTACATATCTACTCTTCTCATTTTCGGATTCCACATTGTAAAAATAACGCTTAAGCATGTAAATCCTTTGTTGACTGAAATAGAACCTGCCATTCCGAAGGAAGGGACGGGTCGGGACGGGCAAAAGGGAGCAGAACGGCAAAAGTGGAATACAATGAAGGCGATTAAAGCGGCGAAAATGAAGACGGACAGTCGTCGTCGTCGGTGAAGAAGGAGAAGTAAAAGTGGAAGAACACATGCGGGATATATAGTGAAGGGAAAGAAAGGAAAGGCGAGTGACGGAGAAGCGAAAACAGAATGGAAAACGGAAACGACCGACGACTGCATATTGAAGAAAAGTAAAGAAAAGGGAGAATAACAGTAGATGTTGAGGTGAATCTTGGACGATCAAGGAATGACGCGAAAGACTATTCTTACGTATATGTATTTTTATTTCGAGATTGAGAAAAAAAGAGTATACGCATATCTACGCATATCTACGCATATATGTATTGTATAAACGCTGTCCCGATAAACGCTTGGAAAGCATTCTATAGACAGGTGGTAATGGATGCTAAACGGATTTTTTCACTTATTCTTCTATACTCTCGGCCCTTTTATACTGGCTCGAAATAACATCGAGAATGAATGATCGAATTATGAATATCGTTTGCATAATTTTCACAGGCTTTTTGGCCAAGTCACCGATGCGAACGCGCCTTACGTAGAATCGTGATAATTTAATGTAGTTAGCATCATTGTGCACCCCTGCGGCCTGGCTGAGGTCCAGATATGCATGAAGTTTAAAGGCTATTTTAGACGATAAGGAAGACGTTTATTCATCTAGCCCCTGTATACCAGTTGAGAATTAACACGCTGACAATATTAGATATAACCGATCTCGTGCCTGTCATCTTCCGTTTTCGTGTTGCTCGCCTCGTGCTCGTGGACCTATGTACATAAATACTTTATAAATATCTACGGAGGGGGCGGGGGGGGGGGGTGAACGTGCGACGACGGCCCTCGATAGGTGGCGCGCGTTCGTCACGATGACTCTCGCCGCCACATGTTCGCGACTAAAAGTTGTAATCGGGGACATTTTTAATTTAGCCAAGTGTTTTTTTTTGTGCTTGCGCGTTCACGGCGATAGCATACGTAACAAGATCGCGTTATAAAATCTGTATTTGAAACGTCGAAAGCGAGCTGCATCGTCCGAACAACGCGATAATGTAAGTCGAGCTGCCGTAAAGCCA
>JAPYZR010005611.1:0-10639 GCA_030522945.1 Trichopria nigra
GCAGAAATTCTTATTCGCGCACTCCCGTCCTGAACGCATTTTTTTTCAGTCGGCAACTGAGCAAGCGAAATATTGCTGCTCGCAGCTCATACCGAGACACCAATACTTTATTAGGACGAAGTTTGTTATAATCTACAATATTTACGTTTGTATAATTAAAAATAAGAAAATTTATTTTCTTAAAATTACCTTATATAATGTTAAGGTATACTCAAAGTCGTGCCGCTATCTCAATTATTTGTATAAATGGTTTTGGATGCGTTACACTTTGTATACAATGTTTAAAACTACATTAAACATCAACATTGCATTAAAGATTAATTTTAATTGGCAGGTGACTTGAAACGTAAAGAATTCGTAACGAAATGTCGAAAAATAAAACTAGAATACCTTGAAACCTGGTGGTCAAAGCAAAGCTCAATTCCCACGTAAATCGGCACCTTCGCGTAAATGCCAAAAAAATTCAATTCTTTCGAAGCTAACAATGAAGTGTCGCCATACATTGTATTCGTAATTGCGTAAATCGATATCCGTGTTCCAAAGTTCTATAACGCTCTACGCAATGACATACAATTATATAAAATTATGCCCGCGATTATATAGGATCGTGCACAGTCGTAAAAATTATATGTAATCATATGCGACGAATACGGTCGCTTTTTCCGGAGAAGAAGGGTCATTTTTTCATACTTTCACGTGCGAAATCATTCGCGAAGGATGAAGGGCCGAGCAAAAAGTGCGAAGGAAAGGGCTCGGGTGGGAGAAGTCGATCTTTAACTCGGACAAGCTGCCTTCGGTGCTGCAAAGCCGGCTATTTAGCAATTACCCTATACCGGGTAGTGCTAATGCCGAGCCGTCGGCGCTGTTATGTGCGGTGGCAGGTCCGTTTACCACCGTGCGAGCGAACGCTGCGCTAATGTAGGCATCGCAGACGGCACTCCGACACTCCGACACGTAAATCACTCCATTATCTTAGCGAGTTATTCCACCCGGTAGAGTGCCCCCAGTAAGTAAGCCGGCTAGTTTCCTTTGACTCGGACATCATCAGTCATGCCTTAACTTTTTCTAAATTAATTAAGCAACTGAAGCTTGAAATTGTTTCAGTAATAAATTTCATTTGTGTCAGAATTTGCATTATCTTAACTGAAACGATATTTGCCTCTTCGTTCTGAGGTTAAAAACGTCTCGCAATTGCGATTGGCTATATATACATACGAAGATGAAGAATTTCCTGTAATAGTAAATTATACACAGTTAGGGGTTTTTCGTCGGGTCCATTGCTCAATTTTACAAGTTTTCCAACTCCTTGTCCTATTTGTGGTTCAATGAGTGTGTACAAAAGGGATGGGCGGATATATCGATGTCCTTAGGACTAACGGATTTAACATTGAAAGGCAGGTATCGTATTGGAGAGGAAAACGAAGGTGATGGTCGAGAAGCTGATAGAACGCGGGATGCGGGCTGTAAACACCTGTAACGCGGCTTGTAGTCACGTGCCTAGGCGAGACTAAATCGATTTACAAAAAAAAACGTTCGTTCCCCGCGCTGCAAGAAAAGCGATCAACTAGTGACTCGAGATGCGGTATATCCGGGTAAACCGGAAACGACATTGATGTTTTGTATTTCTGAGTTTGCTAATTCGCAACATTTTATTATTTACGAATTATACAAAATGTTAGGACACATCAATGAGTGTCTGCAGTTTCTTAAACTTTGCCAAGCTAGGCTTTGGAAAAACAGAACTACTTGATTAGTTTCCTTACAAAAATGAGCAGATATTGACTTAAGTTTCAACCCCTCAAATATTCCTATTTTCAACTTTTGTTTGGTAAAAAAAAAAACAAGTCAAACAATGACCAATACGAATGTTTGAACTGCAACTTATAGGTTAGGTAGTGTTCAGGCCTTGATTATATTGCCATGCAAGGGATGAATGATCTCCTTCTTGATAGTATTTTAATCTTAGTATTACTATAATCAGATAATACAAATCTCAAGAATATCTGATCTAAGTTTACATCATCAATTGGTCCCCATTGTTCTTCAAACCTATAATTTTTCCATGTCGAAATCTATATTCCCTCGTTCTCCCTTCTATCCACCACACGTCTCTTTCGTCGACGATGTTTAATTGTAATTGGCGAACGTGACTATCGATTCAAAATGGTAATACACTTACGGAAAAGTACACCAAAAAATATTGTTCGGGGTCCGAAATGACACCCAAGTGGGTGTAAACCCTAAGAAAATTCGGATGTCATTTCGGACACCGATCATATTTTTTTCTGTGAGGGTACGCGTATGCGCAAATTGGACGGGACGAGAGAACGAATACTCCTTTTTCATAGATTTGGACATGTTTTAAATCGCCATGTTTTAAAAACGAGCATAATGGATTTGGGTAGAGTCTACTACAAGTAGAATTGAAACATTCAACAGGAATCATAAAAAGGTGAAATAGTAGACAATTCAAGAGCACCGTAATTTTAAATAATTTTGTTCGTAAAAAATAATCTTATTACAGATCTAATGGATGACACGTTCAATTACTTAAACGACGGGTTCGAATAAGTTAATCTTTCACTAATCTAAAATGTATGTCATCCGCCACCGCCATTTCCCGAATTGATATTTATATGAAAAACATGAAGGAAAATGTATTTTTCTGCAGAAGATAAAAAGAATAATTGCCTATATCTACATTCAAAGCGAACTCGTCAATGAAGTGATTATAGAAATGATTAATGAACGATGCGTCGTCCTGTCCCTGTGCGTGACTCGAAATCGAGGCCCTGAAAAGCGAATAGGATCGCAAAAAAAAAAACACGACAAAAAGAGATAAGTTGGTGGTTGTGGCGAGCGTCATTGATCTCGGGTTAAAATCGAATCACTTCTCCATGTAACAAGATAAATAGTCGTCGGGACACCGTCGTGCCGCGCCGGTGGTCGAGGGGTGCGGAACGCGGAGTCATGCTGACTACCAACCGCATCCCGCGTATATAACGACTACGTGAAAATTCATTGGCCACTTTACGGCTTTCATCATTTGATTGTCTTTCATATTTCTATAATCGGCTTATTTTGCGGATTGTTTACGATCGTTTTCGTCCATGTTGTGATTAATTTTGAGTCAAGTGGACTCGGGTATACATACGCAGATAAATGGATGCCAAACGTGATGCTTTTATTGAGAAAAAACAATGTTATATAAGAGAGACGGCGTTTTAATAGATAAAAAGTAGTTGACAAGTTTGTCAACTTATAGTGCATTGATTCTGGTATAGATGATTGAGGTCATAGTTTATGATATATGCAGAAAGAATAGAAGGGGGAATTTTGACCTATTTCCTGGACTAACTGATAAACTCCTCGGAGGTATACATTAATTGTCGCCTCTTGTCTTGCAATATCGAGCCTATAAGATCCATTGTTCTCAGCCTATATTTTGTCTCTGAATAACAGAGTTAATGCGGACCGACGTCAACGTTGAATGTGTTTTGCTGTTACTGCTTAAACTCTTTTAGCTAATAGAAACAAGGAAATTCGAAGAAAGGCCATCATTACATTCATCAACGATAGGTTATTTACATCAGGACAATGGAAGCCACAATTAAAGAAAAACTCTCGATGTCACTGAAAAGTAGCCATTTTTCCCAATCATGGACAATGGCGAAATTGTTTACGGACATTTAGTTTGTTTTTGGACATACTCTCTTCTCTCCGCTTAATGCAAAGGGTGTCCTATGACTGATGAATAAATTTTCAAGGGTTGATCATTCGCACAATTTTAAGGAAAAAAGTCCAGTGCCAAAATGATATCCGATTACTGGTGGAATTATTTTACTTTTAATCGGCTAGCTCTTACGGACTAATCCAACACACTGCTACGAGAGGCCATCGAATAGATCAATGGCATAAAAAATGGTTCTTGCAGTATACAAAACGTATACTGCGGTATATAATTTTATATGTTTCAATATTTACTTCGATAAGCAAAAACACGAATCCACTCAGAAATGTCCTATGACGTCATTATTTTCGTCTGCGTTGCTGTCACCCACTTAAAGGTTACAAGTGAGAGTATCGAATCAGTATTTTGAGTAACACATAAAAGAACGCTTTTCCAATTTCGAAGACGCTCTTGAACTTTACTTTCGGAATTGATGAAAGGGTTAATGAAAATTAAGAATCGTGCAAGATGGCCATTGTTGGTTCATCTTGCGAGTGTAAGATTCGAGTGATGTAGTGAATTATTTTCAACAAAACATTAAGGGGTGAATAAAGGAAGATCAAACGTACGAATAGTGAACAATGAGTACAAACACAAAGGTTTTTTGAGCCATTGTATCGTTTCCTTTGATATCGGTTACGTACACTGTAAATTTCATTGCCATGAAAATTCAACTACTCGTATAGCTCAATTTTCACAACTTTGCGCAGTGCAAATCACTTCCTAAAAGTGGATTGCACTGTAACGAAATTTCGAAAGTAGTGAATCCAATAACAACCTGATTATTGAACATTTTTGGAAAACTCGCACTTATTATAAATGAAAAGAGTGAAAAATTCATTCTTTTATGAGAGTGCCCTAAAATTCACTTCAAGAATTAATTGTATTGCATACAAAACTATTAGTTAAAAATTCATTAATTCTTAATACCAGATAACCCTCAAAATTCAATAAATCATTCCTCTGTTTCGTAAATTGTTGCGCTAATTTTTCGTCCCATTTTTAGGCGCATCAACGCCCGTTCCGACGTATATAAGAAACGAGTCTGGGCATCATTCGACGGAAAAGAAGTATATCAAGGATCAATGATTCAAAACGGCGAAAAGAATGGCGGAATGACGTGCAGGAAAACACTTAAACTTGACGACGTGAGGTTTGGTAAGTGAGCCATGTGTTGCCGGATAATTGCACACAGTCCTCTAAGCACTATCGCGATTATTTAACGGATGCTGATGAAATAACAGCGAATGGATCTGTCTATTAGTAGTATTTGATCGTATAATAATTCGATCTATCAACAATAAATAATCATTCCTTGAAAAAATGTACAAGGTACATGCATCAACGATAGGTATATATGGTTACGTGAATATTCTGTGTACGTAACAGCACGATCATGACAAAAAGTGGGCTGTCATGAATCCATTAAACATCATTACTTGAAATACACTTGTTCTTGCCAATATTTTATGATAATTGAAGAATTGAGGATAATGCATTGAAATTAACGTTAGAAAAAAATATAAGATATATTATTGATATCAGGCAATAGGAAATACGAAACAAAACGAAACATTGATATTTTAAAAGAATGATGCAATGCAATATAAAGTTTGGAAAAATGTTCTTATAATATCGTGGGATGAGCGCAATAACGTGACTGTAATAGTAAAAAATGAAAGAAAGTTTAGAGTTTTTTTTTCCTTTTTTTTTTTTTTTGTTCAGTAGAAATTGAAGTTGGGATTATTAATACTATTGATAACGGTATTATAAAAATTGATCAAATTATTAGAAAAAAAAAACATACCAATTGGTAGATTATGATAAATATACTAGTTTTGGTCGTCGTATCAATACGCCACATTTTAAAATTGAGATACTGATAAATTAATTGCGATATCGGTCAGTTCTGCATATACTTGAGGGAAGAACCTGAATAGGGATAGTAGAGACTAGTTGCAGTTGAGCAGGAACGTACAACAAAACAAATAGTAAAAACAATGGTATATGAAAAAAAAATAAGACACTACAATTGATAAAAATGTACACTTGATTAAAAAGAAAAAACAATTGTGAAAGATGGATTCAAAACTTGCAAATTATTAAGAGAAATATGTAAACCGACATATGAAAATCTTGGGAAATGAATAATGAAGATTGGCAAACGAAAAATCAAATTCATCGAACATTAATGTATAAATTGATTAACCGTAAAAGATTAATGGGAGTTAATAAAAAATGAAAGTTAATGAAACCATGAAAATTAGTAAAAATAATGAGAATTACATAATGTAATAAAAATTAGTTAAACCAAGACATTAAAAACCCCAGTCAACCATAATTTACCAATTACGTAACATTAACGTAACATTTATATAAGAAATAACCATCATGACATATTTGTTATTGTTTAATTGTTACTTGTTGTGTTTTCTGGGACATTACAGAAATTATAAAAAATTTTAAATTTAAAGCGAAGGGAAAAATTAATCAAAATTACTGAATGAATATGAGAAAATAGAAATGCTGGCTACATTTATTTTAAAAACAAAAAGAATAAATATTGGTAAAACCCGCAAAATGTACTGAAAAATTACTTTTTCATGTGAAAATATATTTTCAGGTATCTTTTCTAAAAAGTTTATATCGCCTTGTGATACTGGGTAAAGCAAACTGCGGTACAGTAAAGTATGACTAATTTCATGATTTAGATGCATTTGCAATACGACAAACCCGGAACAAACTACGATATTGCCTATCGAGCTGAAGGGATGAAAAAAGAATGGTCAGTACGCGTGCCGGAACGTGCCGCATCTATGTCAAAATGTAGTGTGCCGAGGTGTTTGATCAAGTCGATAATATAATGGTGTTTGCCAAAAGTATCTTTGGTTGCCCGGCAACGACGAGATCTCCTCGAGGAATAAATATTAAAACGCAGGAATATTAGAAAATCTAATCTAACCAATGTTGCATTTCATTCAGAAATATGTTATTTAACAATTTTTAAGTGATTACATTGGAATTATGTTCAGGTTTTATTGATATATGATGTAATATGAAAATAAAACTGTGAATCTAGACTTTCAATATGAAATTTCACGAAATAACTGTATCTGATATAATTCGTTATTTATTTCACACATATAATTAAAAAATCTTTAAGAAATATGATTTTCATTTCATAAGAAATAATTTCTTTTAAATTACGTATATTGGGAAAAAAACTTGGCAATTTTTTACCTTGTGAATTCATTGACTCCGCCGTAATAGTCGGTTGATTAGAAATCAGCACGACCGAATGGAAGGAAGTAGACGCAATGCCTCAACGAGTTTAGAACGAATCTTTTCATTCTCCTCTTGCTCGTTCCTCCTTCGAATCTCTCTACGGTCCAGTAAGTTTACGGCATCCTCCTGGAACAGTAACGAATGCGAGCACTCGATAGATGAATAATGCAATTAAACCGAGGAGTCGGTTCCTATAGACTTTATATTCTAGCGTGACTGGAAAAACGTCTGATCTATCCTCAACATCTATTATTAATTCTGCATGAAATTTTCAATAATTTTAATTAACAACGAGTATTTTGTCTTATTTGTTCTTAATTTAATACTTTTAGATATTTTACGACAAATCGAGATAAGGCTTCCAAAATTTTACCTTCTAAATTCGTAGCAATTTATCAGAATATTGTTGCCTTAAACATTTTAAATGTTTTTGGTTATAATAACGAATTTTGCGACCCTTTTCAAAAGGACTGAACAAATTTTACAGATCATATTGTAGGTCATTCATTTCAAAAGTAACTGAGGCTCTAATTATTACGTGCGTTAATTCTATGCCATTAACGCTGATTTTTGCCGATTATTGGAAATTATAACCCGCAGTTTACGATCGCCGAGTTGTGAACCACTGTCGGTTCCGGATCATTAATCGCGAAAAGAACTGCAAAGTCGCGTTGAGAGTTTTTTTTTCATGATTTAATTAGTTCCAACTAAGGTCATAAAAAAATATTTAAGAAAATTTGCCCAATTGTCAATTGGGTTATCTACTTTAATAAACTGTCTTTTTTTACTATTTTTATTATTGTTATTATTATTATTATTATTGTTCTTATTCGGTTATTGACAATATATAAAATGCTATAATTCAAAATAAAATGTTGTAATTATGATTTTTAAACTATTTGGAATTATTAAATTGAAAAGAAATGCAACGTGAAAAAATTTGCCCACGAATTCCTTCAATTAATTTCGCTTATTTTTATTCGGACGATGAGCAATTATATTCGAATCCCAATTAGCACATACCAATTATAAGTTTAGGAAAAGGGCAAAAAGGGGAACGAATACTTTAGCTCGTGTAAAAAAGTTTACCGGCGACTATCTTCTGAAAATATATTTTATGGCGATAATAATAGCAATAACATATAATTGGAAACAAACTTAAAAATACATTTTATAACATTCTAATACGTATATAATGTTAAAAGAAGGGTCGTTTTATTTCTGTTTTTCATTAAACGTATGTAGTTATTGAATGTCTGCAAATGACGTCAGATAATCATGAGTCAATGAGAATTATTGTATTATTAACAGAATTAGAATTCATTATAAAACTATAATTTTATTTTATCCTGTATATATTTTAAATTATGAGCATAATAACACGTCTTGAATTTAGGATCTTTCGTATGAAAACGAAATTATTACGGTGGTTACTGTTTAATTATAAGTAGTGATTATAATAGTTTCGAATTGTTTCTACTATAAGAAGTCAAGAAATTCAAATAAATAAGGTATAATGATTTTCAACTTTTTTTTTTTTTTTTTTTTTTTATTACGGCCCTTTTCTGCCCTTCTACGGCTAATTGGCCCATCACCGATCGCACTATGACCCGGACGACCTACTGGGGCCCTGGTATCAGAACCCCATTTTCAACTTTTGAGTAGTCGTTTATAAAACTATGAATTGCATTTTTGATTTTCTACGAATTAATCATGAGCTTTAAAATGCCTTCCTATTTTATAAAAAAAAAAGTATTTTAAATTATACCAATTAGTAGGCATATGTCTTAATTCGCGAGATGAATCCTTCTAACGAAATTTTAACAAAACAATGTAGATAAAAACGTGAATAAGGGCATACTTAATAAATTAGGACTATCTTATTCTTTCCTTTAAAAAGTAAATATTCCATTAAGAGAATACAATATTTTCATTTTTCGTTTCTAATATTTTTCTGAACTATTCTCAAGTTAATGCATTGAAAAGAAATAATATTTCATGCATCATTCATGTCGACAAGTAAACATTTTGAGCAATTATAATACAAGCAAACAATATGTAAACAAAGTTAAAAAGTGGATATGATATTACAATTCGATGTGTTAAGTCATCTGAAAGACTTAAAAATTGTCAAAACCAAGAAGTGATCAAAGTTTAAATGCAGGAGGCAACAGCCACAAGTTCGCCAGGGAAAAAAACTATATGCAAATTCGGATTATTAGGATTTGAAACACGTAAATAAGGGATTAAACATTAATTGCGATTGACTCCCAATGATCCATCACCTGATGGATCAATACAATTGGAATATATATATACGTCCCAGATGCCTTTCCATATACCAATCCGGATGAACCTACCTAGCAAAAGTTAGATGGTGGTTTTGTATCTTATATCTCTATAGGACTGACTGAGTCATTTCTACGCGTTGTTCCAAAGAATTTCCAGAACCCGTCAATTATTCTCCTACGTGATTACTACGCACAACGTAGAAAATAGAAGAAGTCTTCGAAATTACGAATGTCATACAGGATCATTTAGAGTAAATTAGGTGTTCCCAGTAATAAACTGGTTTCATTTCACGATAAAGCGTAGATTACTTAAAATGACACTTTCCAACCAATGTACCAATGGCCAGTAAGCAATAGTCGCACCCCGTATCTGCGAGCATCTATATTCGTCCAAGTTGATTGGCCAACGAAAAATGGCGATGGACGATGCTAGCGGTAGCTGAAAACGAAACGAGTTTATCCGCATCCGCCTTCGGTAAGCCGCGATGGGAATAAAATGTGAAACTGTAAATTGTGCGTGGGAAGAATCGGTCCCCGGGCGGTCGTGTGTCGGTCCTTTCCAGCGCGTGCGAAAAACGACGGAAAACACGCGGGGTCGCGAAGTCGGTGGAGGATTTAAATGCGCAGCCGACCGAGGAGAGCGAATGGGGAGCTCGAAATCGAAGGGTGGAATTCACGGGTCCGCTAGAAATTTGTTAGGTTATGTCGGACTATCACTCCCCAGTGAATATGAAGAAAGAATCTTCGAATCGTTCAAGGGTAAAAAAAAGAAACGGGGCGAAGCGAAGGATATAAGCGATGCGCGGCCATTGAAAACTACATTAGTTACGATTCGGTACATTTTTCCGAATGTCAACGATTTTCTTCTATGATGAATGTAATCTGAAAATAAAAGTAACCCCAAAAGTCTATACGCAATGCAAAGAAAACTTTACTGTTGAAATGTTGACGTCGGTGAATAAATAATGCGACGAAGGCATTAGAATTATCGAGGCTTGGAAAGAGCGCCGACGTCATTGGCTTTCTATTCGGGAAAAAAGGAGGCGTGAATGGATAAGGAAAGTCCGAGCTACAGAGCGTCAGGAATACAAAGTAAGGGATAAAAGCAGACGGTGTGGTCGCATATGCACCTCGTAAAAGCTCTTTCGAATAGCTGAAACTCTTCACTGCGAACACAAGAATGTCGTTTCGCCGGCGCCTCTGCAAAGAGCGAAAAGTTCAAGGTTCTTCATTCATGGGGTGCGGGTCAAATTTCCTAAAGATCAATGTTCCTAACAGCGAAAACTCCTAATTTTCATGTTCCCAATGTTCACAATTACGAACGTCCAAATAT
>JAPYZR010005612.1:0-11667 GCA_030522945.1 Trichopria nigra
TGGAAAGAGCGGAAAATTTTACGTTCAAAACGATATTTATACGATATTTTCAACAAGGTCATGGCAAGGTCTAATGAAGGTGAAATTTGTGAAAATATCCCTGGCAAAAATGGAAGCGTACCGGTACGCTTAAAAGTGCAAATTCACGCTTCTTTTTGCATTTTAAGCGTACTCAAAGCATACTATAAGCGTGAATTTGTACTTTTAAGCGTACCGATACTCTTCCATTTTTACCAGGGATACGCGGTATCATTTATTTTTATTTTTTATTACTAAATCAATTTAAACTGTTTATTCGTACGGATGACGTATCTGAATCGATGAGAAGAAAATTACTTCGTTTGATAAACATTAACCTTAAGATGTTAAAGTTATATAAAAGTTCTGTGGATTTGCCCATGTGAAAATTATTTTTAGTTAGATTTTAAAAGCAAAAGGATGGTTACAGTATTTAGATGCACTTGAAATATAACTGAACGTAAAGTATTAATGTTAAATTTTTGAAATACAACATGTTTTTATAAGTACCCATATTTACTTTTCATTTTTTTCACTATGTCATGATAAGTAGGAATTAAGCCATAATAGAAAACTAGTTTTTTTTTTTTTTTTTAATTTTTGGCAAAACTTTTTGTTACAGAGCATTTCACGTTTTAGGGAAAAATTGAAAGATGCTGGAGGACAGGATTCGGAAACTGGAGGACAGGATTCGGAAAAGGGTACCACTATGGTACCATTTGTCTAATGCTGTCCTCCAGCATCTTTCAATTTTTCCCCAAGCGTGAAATGCTCTATTCATAAGTCTGAAACCAAAAATGCGCACAACATTTTATGTCTGTTAATAAGATCTAGAAATTTTATTTCATTCATTTCTCTATGAATGAGGATGCACAAAAGATATAAAACTGACACGACCAAATACGCGACAGTACATACCATGAATCCCACGGCTAATTCCTAATAGTTTATTTACAGTAAGCGCTAAAGTATTTCGCGATTTATGTATTTGTCATATCAACAAATACCTTACTTACGACCTACTTTCGACCTGCTTTGGAGGAAATAATCGATACTCACAGATGTACGAATACTATCGTCGTGTATCTGGTACACTATATGAGGGTGAGGAGCTTTCATGCATGCGGCAAAAAAAAAAAAAAAAAAAAAAAGAAGGAAAAACCTGCAGACATTTTTAGAATTTTAAAAAAAACCACAAAATTTTCGAAAACCGAGGGTTTTATCCAATAATAATCTATATCAATTCATATATATGATCCATTATTATACCGAGGAACAGGTAGATTGCATATATAGGCGTTTTATTTAGAAAGAACTCATTTTTGAGAATACGAAGTTATAAACGTACCCTGAAAAAATGTATTTTATGCTTTTGGGTGCGCTGATTACGAATCCGTTGTTAATTTTTAAAAATTCAAAACGCCGATTATAAACGAATTTTTAAAATCACATTCATCATTCTTTAAAACAAGATCGAGATAACACAGTATAGTTACGAAATAACGGAGTCCCATAAATTGATTTCAGGTGTTTTCTGTCTGGTATCTGCATACAGTCCTCCACTTTACCTTTACGAGTTTGAAAAATAAATTCTCATTTTTCTTAACTTTATTAGAATTATCTCGTAGGATGGTGTTCATTTTTGAGTAAAATGTGTATATATCATGAATAATAATTTTATGAAATAACGCCAATAAACTGTTGGTCTCTTTTGTAGACTGCGGAAGTTTAAAATTTATTCTATCGAGACCAAGGCATTCTAAAATAAATACTTATACATCCTTTTGTTATTATAATAATCGATAACACTAGAATAATTATTTTGTAAAATATAAGATACACTTTGGCCATGGAAATATTGTTAATAACTTTTGCGTTAAACAGAAAAAGACCATCAACAGCATAGATATCCGAAGAACCGAAGAAGAACATATGTTAGATTCGGGACATTATGAGCTTGCCGAAGCAAGGAAACGTATAGCAATTGTAGAGTCAATTAATATATCAGAAAAGACTCCACCGCCTCCGTTAGAACCACATACAGTCATCGATGATTCGTACAGGTTTGTTATGATCAACGTCAAAAACTGGTCCATAGCCGCACAAAACATAATGCACATACTAGTAGCTATTAGGTCTTATAAAAAGTAAGATGTTATGAGTGTAAAATATACGGGGAGACATTGTAACGTAGAAATATGTTGAAGCAGAGAAGAAAAGTTATTGGAAAACAACGCGATACCAGTGTCAGCTGATGAAGGTTTTGAGGATGGCCGATCAGGTGACTTTGGTAAATTTCCACAAAATCACCTTATATCTTTTGAAAAGCCTGCACAAGTAAACAAAATAAAGGTAATATAGGATGTGATATTATATAATTTGTATATAAATAATATTTAATGATTTTTAGATCATTAGATAATTGATAATAATTGAATGGACGAAAAGTATGCTCAATCACAAACTTATATACATATAATCAATACTTTTTAGGAAATTCCCAGAAAAGCCCTTTCAAGAGGTCAGCAATTAATGAATATGATCAAATTGGATATTGTTGAATGGTCAATTTACGAATCATCTCCTATAGCATACGAAGACTTCATTAGAAATTTTGGAAAATTAACTACGCAACAGGTAGGTCATTATACATCAGTCTTATTTTAAAATGCTAAAACGTAAATTATGATCCGAATCCAGAAGTAAACATTTGTAGAATGTGTGCAAAAGTAAAGGGGAAAATAGTATAATAGGTATGGGAAATGTTGCAGTTCAAAAACAAGAAATTCCACATCGATATGTTATTAAAACACAAACAAAGAACTTTCATGTCAATATGTTATTAAAACAAGGTTTTCGTCCCGGTCTTTTTTTCAACTATTTAGTGCAATTCCTCTAAAATTTCCTCTAGATAGCACTTAATAAATTATGCCAGAAAAAAGTAAAGGACGAGCATTTACCAACAATTCCGAATCCGAAGGGACTATTTGTCTTCCTAAGCGGTCAATTCAAATTGTATCCCAATTTTCAGCCTATAGCCTATCCACATCTTGAAGCTTAAAATCGTGGAATCCTTAGCGAATCTGAATCGCCATAAAGAGATTCAAAACCCATAAAATCCTGCAGAGTGTATCAGCAATTAAATCCGGAACATCCTAAATATCCATACCTACTTTGAACCTACTTGGAAAACACGAAAAGTAACGGTCATGTAACATTTGTACAATTTGTACATGGAGGTTACATGATCGTTACAAAACTGTTACTTTTATATTTTCTGGATACATATATGAATTTATGTATTCTAGACATTGACACAAACGGGTGAGGACAATCTTGAGGCAGAAACTCAAACTGAAGAAATAGAATACAAGAATAAATGGACTCAATTTCCTGTAAAATGTAGACAAACTGTGCGTACGGTTGAAGATTTAAAAAGTTTTAAAATGGAACAAGTAGGAGTAGGAGGTGATGAAGATGATCTTAGTTCATCAGATCTTACGACATCATTTGATATTTTGAAGCTTAATGAATTCTTAAACAAGTCGAGTAAAATCATGTTAGCATTATTGGAAGAAAAAGAACTTGGCGGAAGTGTTTTGCAAAACGACGTGCACGAATTTCCGTTTAGCGACGGGTCTATAAAGTTGTCAGTTAACGCTTTATCTTTTCTGTCCGGAAGGGCTATTACTATCTTACAATATTCTGAACTTTCAAACAAAATCTTAATCAGTGTGCACGCTCCGATTGATCAGGTATTTCATTTCAACGATGATTTCAACAAAAAAAATAGTAAAATTGAAAATATTTGTCTACATGTATATTAATTTTCAAATTTTAGAAATTCGAATCGGAACACAAGCAAGATTATATTACTGATTGTTGCATAGGTTGCTTGTGGAATATTAACGAACCTTCAAGACCAGTCAAATTATTTTATTCGCAAAATGAAATCACGTCTTGTAGCTTTCACCCACTGAATAATAATATTATCTTCGCAGGACTGCAGGATGGGTAATCTCTAAATTTTCAAACAATTTTAAAGATAAAGAAACAATAATTTCAGTTTTTTCTTCTGTTTGACGAAGCAATCGCGATTAATCGGTTCAAATTATTTTTATTCGTTTCGGTTTCGAGCGAGAAGATTTAGAAAACGAGGGCCAACAAGAGTGGTAGAGGCATAATGGGCCCATGGCAGAAATCGACACTGGGCATGTAGGAGGAGTTTAAATAAATGCATACAAGTCGCAGTTGAGAGATTTTTTATTTCTACGCTCGCAGGCGCTCACTAACGTGCATAGGACTGATTAGTTCAACCGTTCGTTCAACCAATCAAAAGTAATCTTTGATGTGCGCAGATACATACTGCATACCGTATCCCTGCTACTCTTGTTAGACCTCCTGTTCGTAGCCTTCTTGGTTTCGAGGTTTCTAATAGAAACACGGATTCAGAAGCTAAATAAGAAATCAATAAAACTATTTGGATTAACTGACCGATCCATCTTCGCCAAACAGAAAAGGAATGATAAGACGAGGCAATACGCTAAAACCGTGTTGAAGTCAAATACACATCATCCTACATCCGTAAAGTTTTACTAAAATGGTTCGTGCTTTACAGTTCGATAAGTCTTTGGGATCTGCGAGAGGAAGAAATGTGGCATCAAAATGTTACCGATAAAATCAATGAAGTAGATTGGGTGATAAGAACATCAACGTACACGAATGCTGGAAACTGGGAAACAGACGGACACACGAATAAAATAATAAGCATTCGAGTGCTGACTATAATGGATAATAGTGATTCGGAAAATAATGAGAATAAATTTGTTCCTATACAAATTTGCAGTTTGGACGAAGACGGTCGCATCATTTTGTGGAGTATTGTAAGGAATTTGACTGCCATTTCTGACGATTTAGGTTTATCACAATGGGGAAATATAAAGCTTATAAAGAGCCAAGAAATATCCTTGCCTATCAAGAATGATAAACCGTAAGTGATTAATATATTACTAATTCTTTGAAAATTTCTATGAACGACAGAATTTCATATTTTATTGCTCTTCAGTTAACATCATAAATTCTCGAATCCTATATACCCTTATATCTTATTCTTATTCCGCAACGGGGCCGCCAGATGCGCATGAAGTAGTCCAGTTTTCGGACAAGTGAGGAGTTCGTCGCGCGATCGAAGAGATTGCTGACAACTTCACTTGTCGGAGATGATCTGGCCTCGCATGTTCCGTACGATATTTTCTTAAATAATTTTGCGGGAAAGCGGGTTCGAGCATTTTTATTTTTAGGCAACGTGAGAGAAATCGTACTTCCCTCTTAGGCGTTATTGAAATAAAGCATTTCAGATGATGACCATTAATCGCTTATCGCTAATCGTGATACATTTTTATTCAGGGAAGCAGTTATGAGAGAATTTGTAGACATGAATATTGATACCGGAAATTCCAATAATATTTACATTTCTACTAACCGCACTAACATATTACACACTACGTGCCTCGGAAGTAAGAGCAAACCTCAAATGTATAAAATAAATGAAATAGGTAGGTTCAATTTTTGTACTTGTTGTCTGCTTCTAGAGAAAAGGCATACATCAATTATTTATTTATAGACTCGTCTTGTGGTACAAGTTGCATTGAAGTATGTCCATTCAAGGAGTCTTATTTTATTGTAAGTTCTGGAACAACTTTTAATAAGCTACCATAGAATTACTATAATCATTATATGTTTAACTATTTTTCTTTTACAAATGCTACCAGTCATCGTTGCTTTTTTCGTTACGTTAATTTTAATAATAATGCTATTTCGAAGTTTTACATATATTTGTAGATCGGCTGTAATGATGGCGCAGTGCGTCTTTACTCTCTGAACGAGGAAACGCCGCTTTTGATTTTAAGCGACGGAAAATCTACAGCATCCATTAAGGCGGTTCAGTGGTCAAGATCTAAACCATTAATCGTCTACATTCTTGACAATCATTCAAGGTACGCATCATTACTCAATTACTGTATACATTAAAAATTAATATTTCTAATTGATTCGTCGAATAATTCGTAGAAAATTTTCTTACTATTTTTAAGGATTTTCGTGTGGGATTTGAGCAACAGCGATATTTTGCCCATGTATTCAATTTCCTGCAAAAATTGGGAAAAAGTGACGAATATACGATTATCTCCATGTAATGGAAGTCAAAATATGATCAATCAGTATTTGGTAAGAATAAAGCAGAATAATACCCAATTTAACCGATGGAATTGTATGAAAGAAATAATACAATTAATGTCAAACTTGTATTTTGTAGGCTCTCGGGACAGAAACTGGGAACGTAGAAGTCCATAAATTGAAAAAGGATTTTTATTATTCGAGTAAAGTCGACATGCTGCGAGAAGTCGACACGTTCCTGCATTATGTTTCAATTTTATAATTGTAAAAAGTAGTTGATTTTTTACTTTGTATGTATTCTGAAATATTATTTATAAAAACACGTGTAGAAATGTAATGTTAACATGCCAGCTATGTCTGATGGCAGATGAAAGTGCAATTAAAAATGATATAGTGTATAATTTGAAATGTTTCCATACAATTATTCTTGTATTAGTGTTAACAAAATGCACCAAAAAATGCTTTTCGGGGTCTGAAATCATGATACAAAAAGAAAGGTGTAGCATGATAGCAAATCTATAGAGAACCGACCAATCACGTCGTGCAGTTTTCGTCGGCCGAGAGATGGAGGCATATGATAATAACAATATAAGGACTATATGTTATGATTGATCGAAATGAGAGAAATATCACCTCTTGTGTCAAGATAGACGTGTGATTTGGACGTCATTACATTATTTCGAACATTATTTTATATTCTTAAAGGGGTCCATATATACGGTTACTGTACGTCCGCCGTATACATCTAATTAACTTTTTTTTATGCATTAGTTTAATGACACCTTTTGTTATACATTTCGCGAACATTCCGATATCTACCAGGGTGAGGTATATAATGCAATTGTTTGCGTGTGCCGGGTCCGTGTCCGGATATATACTGCTTTGGAAAAGAAGATCCGCCATTACACTATGCGTTTGCTCCGTCCATGGGCATCCAACATGGACTATGTCAGCCAATCCGGTTGTAATTCCATTCAGTTTCATTTTTTGGTTATATAAGTCCCCTTTCGAATGTTCTGAAATACAAAAGACATCGTCCGTATATAATCCCGATTCCCGCTGCTATCATATTAAGGATTTCGCGTAGCGTGCATGGTTTCTAATCAGCGAACACAAAAATCTCCAAGTAACGGGTATCCAATAAGGAATTAAATAGCGTCCGCCAGGTCCGCCATATTAGAATCTGCCATTTTGAATTTTTGATAACTAACTTCAAATTCGTAATTATCGGTATTACGATTTTTCTTTGTAATTAATCTTTTTGAAAAGCTCGATCGGTAACCGTTCTTCTTTATAGCACCCCCACAGAATATTCGTACAATCTGGCAAATATGGCCCATATTCCATGGGACATACGGAGATTATTTTTGAGCAATGAAATTTGCGGAACATCTGTGATTGGTCGTTCAGTTTTCCGCAGATCCGCGTCCCTCCGCCATAACGCTAAGAAACAAAAGCATATCTTTTAAATTACAAGTTATACATGTGTGTAAATATTACAAACCTCAAGTGTACCAACTTATCCTTGCGAAATTCAGGTTTCGCTTTGATCTAGTGACTTATTTACTACTGTTTCATTACGTGCTCTCCAGTGGAAATTTTTGTACTCCAGAGTAAAATTTCCTCAAAAAAGTGATTAAAGAATAAACGGCTATTATACAGATTTCGTATAAAAACATTTTTTATTTATTATATATATATACAATACAGCTGTTTTTCACGTATGGTGTTTATTAAAACGATAAAAACATATATACGTATGTATGTCCAATGGCCTGCAGAGTTTTGCCAACTTTATGCAAACATTCATCCATATATATGTTTGTAGTAGGTATAGTACACTTTGATCTAGTGGCATTATTTACTACTGTTTTATAATTTGCACTCCAGAGTTAAAGTTCTTGAAAAAAGTGATTAAAGAAAAACGGCTAATAAAGGACGCATCTGTTCTTCTGTTCGACGAAGCCTGACTGTATTGTGCTTCGGTGCATTCCGTCAACATATACATGTGCACATATGTAGCACTACATATGTGTACTATTTTCTTAATGTATCAAAGAATTGTGACACGGCTGATATACAGAGGGCTATAGGCGCTATATACATAGTTAGGCATATATGTGTCATGTCATGTATATAGCTATCGACTATCGCACACAGATTAATATTCCATAGCCATATTTAGATACATACGATACGTATGCTTGTGACAGAGTGACAGCACTCATGCACACTTATGGCCTTACCGTATGATGTCACTGACAGGCATATAAGACGGTTAATAATTGACAATAAAAGGATATATGCAACACGATTTTAGTTTTAAGCGCATAAGCTGCGGAAACAACGTTAGTGCCTGTCTGTGGTATAGCGATGCTCATTCGCTGTCGATTTGATAGTTTTGTGCTAGAACCGCTATAAGGTTGGTCTAAGCCTGTATACACGGTGCTGCGTGCGTTGCATGCCACGAAACGTCGAATGTCAGTACCATCACTACTATTAGTGATATTGCCATTATCCACACTGGTAGCACTACCAGGCGTCAGTAGTGTCGATGGTAGGGCTCCGTAGCATTCCAATTCATTGTGGTGCACAGTAAAAAATCAACAAATCTCCTTTTTTACAATCTTGGAGAATTCGAGGAGTGGCAGGTGTTTGAACAGACGAGACAAGAAGGTGCGCGAACCTGGGCTAATTTGGTTTTTGAGACTTTTGTGAGCCACATTGTATCGGTTGCCATCTGCGATAACGCTAAAAAGGAGTTGAATCAAGGTTGACGTTAGCGTCGTTTGGGAACGTTGACGTGAGGAACTCCGGATTCCGCGTCAAGTCAGAAGGTTAGTGACCTGAATGTGTTTTATACATATTATCCGTGCCATACTCGTGCGACTAACGCAACGTATTGTTTTTTTACTTGCCTTTGTTATGCATTATGTCAGCTGTAAAAGTACGTATATGTTGATTCAATTATTATTCTCGGGTGATTTTATCTGAAATCTGTTACTTTGAATTCTACCTTCTGTTGTTTTGCGATCAATTGTAGTAGACTTTGTAGATAATGTTGACCTACATTTAATACATGTTCGTTATGAATTTAATCTATGCAAAAGCATCGAGCCTTGCACATGCATAGATACTATTATAAATATTGAAGTAGCATCGTACATATATAACTTTCTTGTTACCGTTGGTGTAAATATTCGCGAATCATTTTGGAGCACTGACATTGTCATATATGTTGCAGTGTCAGTTCAATAATTGCCCGTATTATTTAAGATTATTTTAGGCCTTATGGGGTTCAACTTTATTTCATTAGATTTCAATGAATCCACATTGCCATTCTGTCAGTGATTTCTGAAATATCAAATTCTAACATATAATCGCACATAAATCATTTTATGAACTATTATTAGTTTTAGATAAACTGGCAGTAGCATTGTTATCAAAATTCATTAAATATTTAGTACTTTAAATTAAATGGTTTAAAGTTGCCTTTTCAGGTTAAATCAAATCAGGTTAAAAATGTAAAAAAGAGTTAAAATCGTCACTATTTTCATATTAACGTGTCCACATTGAAAACTATGCGAGATATAGAACAAAATTGCACTGAACCTTTTTTGTAGAACAGAAAATTATGATTAAAAAAGTCAACAAAAAAGTCAGAGATGGAAATCTAGAATAAATAGGTTAGCCACGAGTTATCGATGCCCACCTTAAAATCTTAATAATATTTGTTGCAACTTCCTTGGTTACTGATGGCTAACCCATTAACTTTAGACTAGGGTCTTCCCTGACTTTTTTGTAGAAAATTTTCTACTCTACGAAAAAGATTCAGTGCAATTGTGTTTTATTGTGCACTGTTTTCAATGCGGAAGCAACCAGATTGTCCCAATATTCCTATAATTTACATAATAAATAAAATGTACAATTTATGATTTAAAAATATTTCCTTTTAACATTGACATAATTTAATTTTATTGTTTTACCTTTTTGCTATTTTATTATTATATGAAAATGTTATGACATTTTGGAATTTTGAATGTATTGACAACCCAGGAATTTTGTCAACGGCCATGGCATAAATAATTTTCTAGATCAGAAAAATTCTAAGTCACCCTGGTTTTAATGATATTTAAGTATCCGATAGGAATAACAAAGGAGTGAATTAACAGGGTGTGGAATACTTTATTACTATTTAAATTGCAATAAGTAGTACACAAGGTTTTGTATATAGTTGTATTACTGTACAATGATACCTGCATATCAACAGAAAAAGATAATGTTGTGTTTATGCCATCAAATAAAGATGGCATTACTCGCATTGAGAAGGTTTTGGATAAATTTTTCCTTCAAATCAGGCGCATCCAATAGCAGACTACCAATATTGCATGATTTCTACATAACGGAATTAAGATTTGAGAAGATTAATAATAAAGTTCTTGATTAATAAAGTTCTATTTTTGAATATTGTCTGGGTCATTTCATTATCGATGAATAATAAAATTTAATTATAACTAGTGAAAAAAATCATAATTTTTTCATTTTTGTTTTTCTCTAAAATCATAAGATACATTCTTGTTCGATGAATGTTTAAACAAAAAAAGTAATTATGCGGTGAAAAGAAAAACTGAGGCAAATATTAAAAACATCATCATTTTGATATACATGTATTTGAAATCAGTAGACAAGTAACGGTATTTTACCCCCACAAATATATATTTTGAATGCTCATAAAAATTAAATTGACCGCGTATACGCATAATAGTACGCGGGAACAATTGCGTGAATGCGTGCATATCTATACGGACGTATGTATGTGCAGGATATGGACTGTAGATGACGAGCGTAGATGCGATTCGGTACATGAGGAAGGACAATCATTCATAACGGCGATCGCAACAAAATTGTTCTTTCGGATTTGGAGCGTGAGTCTCTTACAAAAGAGACTCAATCTTCGCCAAAGGCCATATCCACCGACGAGCTGGCTCTACTAGCTAAATTAGAAGAAGCCAATAGGTGAGTTATACTTTCCATTTTTCCATTTTCAAAAAGTATTTTGATTTTTAAGCTGTGCTCCGAAAAAAATAATTTTAATCAATATTTAGAGAAAAACAAAAAAGAGAAAATTACCAATAACATTTAAGAATACATTTCTAGGGACTTTTTGTCGAGACGAAAATATGAAGCTATATACTTATTCTTAATTATTGTATACGAGGACCAATATATAGCACGATTATAATAACGTGATAATAATATTTCATTACATTATATTATACATAATTGTATGTACTGGGTCAGTATTGGCACGTTTCTGGTGTATATACAATCGTATTATTTAAGACTATAGTATTTGCTGGAAGGTAATTAGGATAGGAGCCCAGCAAACAATCACAGAAGTTATGTCACAATTATGTAACAGTTACATTAAAATGTCGCCTCAAAATTGGCACAGTTACATAACAGTGATTGTGA
>JAPYZR010005613.1:0-14641 GCA_030522945.1 Trichopria nigra
AATCACTGTTATGTAACTGTGCCAATTTTGAGGCGACATTTTAATGTAACTGTTACATAATTGTGACATAACTTCTGTGATTGTTTGCTGGGAAGTAATATAAATAAAAAAAAAAAAAAAAAAATAAATAAATAAATAAATAAATATAAAGAAAGAAAAAAATGATGTACATATATGCAATATGTAATGCAGAGTACCTAATAGTGTAAACAGGCATATTTTTGGATAAATTCTACTTTTAAAAAATTGTTTTGAAAATAAGTAAAAATTTAAAAATTGTTGAAAAATGAAGTTAAAAACTTTAAATGTGAAATTAAACCAAGGTCGGCAATATGTACGTTCCAGATGCTGTAGGAATTTTGTTGACACTGCGCACTTACTTATTTTCAACTTTAAACCGAATGATTACTTATTTCTTCATTCATTGTTAAAGTCATCAAAAAGAAATCAAGGCATATTTTACAGTTGCGTAAAATATTAATCGCAACTTATCTTTAGCTTTACAATGGTGGTTATAACAATATTACAGCGATTATTTTTGTATGTTTATTGAAAATGTGATACATGTAGATATATAAAGTTCAAAAAATACAAAATATTACGCAGTTTTCGCTGTTCTTTCGAATTTTAAATATGCTCTGCACGTAATACTTTATTTTTGACCATTTGACGTGGGCCGTGTTGTTGCACGTCCATCATCAGCGGTAGGGAAAAAATCAAACCACGATTTTCACCGCTTATAGCTGTATAGGGTCGACCCGACGATTTACCGCGAAATCGGAGCACGTGATAATGGCACCCGAAGCCAACGCTGACAACCTTCGATAAGTCCAGCAGCCCCCCAATTGCAAGGCTTCGCGCCGCACTGACAGATGTACACACGCCCTCTAGTGTCGCCCACTAAATTAAATATGTAGTTGGTACGCGTAGCCCTGCAGAGCACAGGTCAAGTCCTTTTGATTTCTGGCAAATCGATATATAAACGTTCAGATAGAAATAAAAGTGCCCTTCAGCATAGCCGTACACTGTCACTGCCCTTTACCTGCGTAAATATCGCGAAATATTACCAAAACATCAATGAAGTCGCTTGAATGTCTTTTGGCGAACAATTTACCGACTTTTTTTATTCCTTTTTACAGTTTAATTAATTGACAATGTAATGGTATATTTGGCTTCAAAAAGGAGGAAATTCAAAACTTTTTCATGCGGTAAACTCTATCATGAAGATCTTTATTTTAGAAATTTCTGTCCATCTGGTGGCCGTCGGATAAGTTTTAGGCGAATCGTCAATTTTGTACTTTGACCAAAACATTTGGTAAAATGTAGGATGAGTTTCAAAACTTCACTGGCAATCTCGATGGATGTAAGATAAAAGAGTTGCAATATGTGCGACAATAATGAAAACCGGTAAATAAAATGGGAGTCTTTCTGATACTGGACAATTTGCATTTTTCGAACATCTTAAATAATCGAACATTTCATGAAATGTTTAAGGCTCTTTGGTATAATACTAAATACTTTTGTTTTTTAGAATAGGTTTTACCTCGTTATGAGTCATCATAATGTCAGTTGCATCTTAGCGTGATATTAATTGCCTCGACACCATCAGTACCGCGGAGTAAATAATCTGCATAGAGGTGCGGGATCAAGTGCACGGTATTATGAAGATCGTATTGGTTTGTTTTGTCCCGATATAAACAATTCTTTATGATATGCTGCATATATGTTCGCCTCAGTCTCATTCGAAATTTGAATGACATGTCTTGTCGGGAAATAAAGATCCATAAAAAAGTCAAAGCTACCGAATAAACACGTTATGCAACAAAAGTGCATCTTGAAATTATGTTGGATTGTCATTCTACCAGATTAAGCGCTTACGTCGCAATTCGATAAGCCCCTCGTTATTTTTATTCCTCACAAAACAATAAAGTTTTTAATACCCACAAGCAAACAGCAATCTAGAGGATTAACCTATCAATTCTCTGGTCTATTGTACGGTGCACAGCGGCTTAACCTTTTCGAGATCAAATGTAGCGCTGCTCCCCATAGCGTATGGGCACTTGGAGTCAGTTTCAGCGGCGATTTAATTGCACGTTGGTTGCAATGCGTTGGGGCCCAAAGATACTCTGCCTCGAAACGGACCTTATGAGTCGGCGGGGTTCGATCAATTATCCAAGAACGGAGCGACGACTAATCTGCCTAATCTCGACCGGGAGGGCAGCTACTGAACCGCGGAATAATCGCGTTGATCGCGTACGTCGCGCAATTACCGGGTGCGGTTAATAAGGAGATCAGTTCGAATAAGGGCGGCAAAACCGAGGGTTGGCAGCGGTTGCCGGCCTCGGTCGCTGGGCGCGATTTCAAGCACGGGTAGGAGGAAGTTTCCGATTGGGTTGTCGTCTCGACTAGACGATAGCTCGACGAGCTTATTCGGCCCTGTAATCGGCTTACGGATTGCTAATCATCAAGGAGCCCGGGATCGTACGAATCGATCCGTACGCTAGAGAAATGAGAAAGATAAGAAAAGATAATGTAAATTCAGCGCTCCGTGGGAAACGTGGGAAGAGGCGCTCTATCGACGTGATTGGAGAAACGAAACATCATTGAAAATGTGGAAACTAATTATATCGAAAAAATAATTTTGACTGATTACGAATTTTCGGATTGACGAAATAAATATTCTAAACTTTCATAAAGGATTTAAAAATTATTGCATTCACAGGGTAATACATTTAAATTCGTATTTTAATTAATTCGATTAGAGCTAATTAGTTCACGTTGCCCGCAGTGTTTTAATTAAACGTTTCGGAAATTACATAAGTTCATTAACGAAGATTTTTAAAGCGTAAAATATTGAATGTTGCGGGGGGGCGCGGCGACATTATCAATGGCAAAAGGTAAATTAACGACCGAGACAGACGAGCGTTTCAGTCCTTTGCGACACTACCTCTCTGTACGGTTTCTCGCCAGCTTTCATCCTCCTTTAATGAGGTACCTCTAGTGCAGCCCATTGCAGCATGTAAGACGCATTACACCGTATACTACGGCCTAAAGTACTTCTGGGAACATATTACGCATTAGTGCATTACCGTAGTGACGAGGAAGCCGTGCCGGCGGATGGTTCAGTTACTATATAAGTGGTACTTAGTACGCATCGCGACCATTGCCGAACAAATGGAGTTGGTATCTCCTCAAAACTTGAAAGTTTTCTTCCCAAACAGATTCAGTTCCTCCGCAATCTTCCTTACTCCTACTGGCTCGCGTTATTTTCAGCCGGGAAATTCTTATGCTCATGTTCCTCGAAATTGAAGGATATAATACTGATGAAAGATCGCTGACAATATTAATCAGCATTTTCTCGTCATTACGATCATTTAGGTCTTTTCTGGACGAGTCCAAAAAGTCACTATCAAAGATCTACTATAGCAATATATCCCCAGTATACATAAATAACTCTCGTAAAACCCGCAAGTTTAAACTCTTGCAACGCTTCAATGAAGCTTCTCGAACGCTTTAAATCAATTAAGGAGTGCGAATGCAGACATTTTTAGCATTTCAGATTTAAGTAATATATATAGGTTAACTGTATGGAACGATTACTTTTGTGATAAGTTCGAATGTTCGTTAAAATCGTTCGAAACTCGTTGCTTTATGATTTTCGGAGTCGTTGATCTAAAATGCACATAATCCAAGAGGGTTACGGGAGGAGGGGGGCGAGGGTTACAATTCAATGGTTGCATATACTTATAAACAGAAATACTATTTTTATAATAATTTGGTCGATACTTTCTATTTGTGGAAAAGCTGAATCCTGCAATTTTAGAAGCACGGGTAGTTATTTTTCATCAGAGAAATAACTACCTTGAAGAACCTGAAGCGAGCGTGACTATGCACCCTCGCGATTTCTGCTCGTCGAGTGAACAGCACTCTTGGAAGAGGAGGAAGACGCGCTTACGGGCTAGACTCTCGTGTGCCCTGTTCTTTACGGCAATTTACTTATTTACCAATCAGCAATTAAAAGTGCAGCGCGGAATTTCTTGTACGTCGGCTCGTATATCTATATAGACGGAGCGACGTTCTCTCGACTCGTTGCTTGCAAGAGAGTGGCTCTAATTAATTAACACCTACCCGACTTGCTCGCCAACTCCTGCAATTCCAACGACGATGTACACACTAATTAGTGACTCTGTATGTAATTAGTATTTTGTATACGTGCATGCACGGGTTCTCGTGATCGTGATAAGATTAGCGATTCGATCAGGCGATCAAGTCGCGTGTATGCCTCGAACGCATATGCGTATTTCGAAATTGATAGATTTTTACAAACGTGCGTAATATCTTTGAGTTTATCTTCGTTTTGTGTGTGTGTGTGCGCACGCGCGTGTGTGTGGGTGTGTGCGTGCTCGTTAATGTCGGTTTACTGGAGGGGGTACATTTTTATAATTGATTTCCGTATATTTAAAATTTTATTTTATTTATAATAATATACATTCTTTACTGCGCGTTTCTCCCGATCTTACCAATTTTCGACATTTCGTCCAATTGCGTTTTGTTCTATAAATCATCTGACGTCATCCAAGATTTTGTTTTTCCTCTCTATTCATCTAGCATTCTTTGTTCTTTCCCAATTTCCTTTTTTTCGCTGACTATGTTTGACCAGCATCGGCAGGACTCGAATGGCCGTTTCGCGATTACGAATCAACCCTGCAGTGTAGAAACCCATGGGCAAGGCATTACGCTGTCGGGGTCGGAGCCGCTGATAATTATTGTAGCCCAATTAGCGACGTTTTTGAGAGTGGTCGGCAGTCGATTTTTACGAGAAATCAGCGTTTTTCCGCCTTCCCAATGCGGCCGACAGCTCACAGGAGACCTTTCATCCGCAGTTCACCCAGTCTATTTGACGATCGTTGTCTAGGGGAGGCCGAGCACTTGTAGATTTGGTGCACGTTGTCAACGAATAGTCGAATGATTGGTGATTTTCGGGAAACGAGTTGATGGTGCAGGGATACCTATATATATATATATTGGAGCTTTCTATTAATTCAATAGAAACCTATACATTTTATTCGTTCTGCGGAACGATAGATATTTCCTCTATTACCAGTGGCGACAAATAATTTAATCTTATTATTTTATTTCTCATAATTTTACTTCAATTTTTATAAAACTCTTGAATTTTAAATTTATATTATTTCATTAATCATTTGTAAGTAATTAAATATATATCAACTTTTGCGCTATTATTACCTGAATTCGTGCATCTGTAATATTTCTCGAATATACAGGGTGATCTGCAAAATATCGAGTTGAAAGGCTATATATATAGTTCTATACATTAAAAATGTACAAAGCACAGTTTTTTGTTAATTTTATCCAATGCTTCTATATAGGTAATTAATTATTTCAAAATTGTTATTCTATGATATTCTACCGACGAGTTAAAAATACCTTTAAATCGTCGAAAGCTCCGATCGTAGCTCGCAAGCTATATCGATCACTCTTGCCCTCGCCATTTTCATCAGGCCACCCGCGCCATTACGTATCCTGTCAATTTTCGCGACAGAGGCGTTCGTTCTGTATCGATAACGAGGAGAAATACTTTAAACTAAGCCTGAGGCATCGTTCCCGGGAGACGATTTCGCACACGAGACTCTAAAACGACATCGTTCCAACATCGTTCTCGGTGTGGTTTACGATCGGCTGGATATGCCTTTAAAGTTCAAAATACACCCGGCACGTGACGAAGTTGGTAGCTCGATAAAATCCAGGACTTATGAGCCTGACTGCATTTTAAACTACATCAATTCTTATCAGATGTAGGTATGATAAAATTGTTGAAATTCAAACATTTCGATTATACTTATTCGTTTCTTAAAGATATTTACATTACGAATTATTCTATATATCGGTATACCAGTCTCGTCCACCTTTAAAAATGTTATTAAATTTTAACTACTTTTTCTGCACTTTAACTACTTTAACTCATTAAATTACATTAAATTCGTACAAAATGTCTGACAAAACGAAAAATAATTCTGCTCCTAGTCACATGTTGTGAATTTCACGATTCTGGTAATAAATACGACGAAATTATTGATATTCCAAATCTGGATGATTCTGAAGCATGCAGAATCTGATTTTATAACACTCCTACAGACAAATGTCGTATGAGTATTATATTAATACGTAATGTCGATTTATATAAAATTATACAGAAGAAATGCGTATTTTTCGACATCCCCACAGTTATCCGTAATAACTAAAAACTGCAAATTAAATGGTAAAAGAACAATTGTTGCATATATAACCATGTTAGAAATGGATCTTGATCTCGAGTAAATACGTTACGTATATCCGACAAGGCTTTGTAAGGAATGTAATGCAAAATCTGAGCAAGAGAGGCCTCACATATGGAAAATCAAAGGCAATCAAGGGCAATATCTATATACCAGAGAAACTACAACTATTTTATCCACCTTTCTGCACAGTTTGGAACGGATCGTACTGAAACTACGCGTTGAAGATGATACAAAATAAAAAATTATTGATGAAAATAACGAATTATATTTTTTTGTGTGAGTGTATTCAATATAATATTCGACTGGATCCATAGAGGACCTGCATCTACTTTAAAATATAATTTGTACGAAATTTCCCACTATACTGATCGTCGCATCTCGAATTAATTGGAATCTATTGCGGTGCGTAAATATCGAATCGGAAAAAAATCGGTTACGCCCTTCGCGTTCGCCGAGTCCTTTATTTAAGGAAATAATCGCCATTGTCGGGTATTTTGGGTTTGTCAGTGCGGCACACATTGAAAGTCTAGTAGTCGGTGTGCGCCGCGCGAGTAGCTCGTGTAGGCGTCAATCACACGCCACGCATATATTTACGGACATTTCATTCCACCCCAGGCGAACGGCCGTCTCCAGTCGGCGAAACGCACCCCTAGATCGTACCCCTATAGCACTGTTGACTAAATAATGGCCCGGAGGGAGGTACGACGTGTCAACTGCCTTGACAGTGCGACGACGTTTCGTACTACGTCTCTATACGTTGTATATGCGTATACATACGCAGGCGGCGCGAAACTGAGCGGCTCTGACTCGGGTACCGAAATTCGGTTCCGAATTCGACGTGACAAAAGCTTCCGTATATCCAATGACGAAGACAGAACGTCGATCGCACCATAGGTTCTATTCCAGGTAATTCGTCGTTATTTTTATTAATGGTATAATGGAAAGTTTGTGAAATCAAATCACTCTGTTCATTATATATATATGTGTGTGTGTGTGTGATCATAATTAATTTACATACAATCGTTCTGATCAGATAAAATGCTGTTTGTAATATCAGAATTTAATCAATAGTAAAAGAAGAATGATTTACACATATATATAAACATATAATTTTAATATATATATATATATTCAATCAATTATATAACTGTAATCAATGAATCCAACCATGTTATATAAAATTATAAGATTGAATATTCTTTTTTTTTTTAGATTTTATATTAATAATATATTTTATATTAATAATATTAGTTCTGCAGGTAATACAGGAATCTCTCCCTGTTTTATATAGTGGGCAGACATACGTAAAACCATGCCAGTTTATACATATATGTGAAAAATATGGTATATAGGGAAATATCCCTGTATTACCTACAGAACTGTAATAGTCAATTTAATGTATAACTTATCTAAAAAAATCTTCCACGCTCATAAATCTGAACATTAGGAACATACAAATTAGGAGTTTTAACTGGTAGGAATATTGATCTTTACGAAATTTGACCCTCACCCTCACCCGATCATCCATCGGTAAAATACGCACAATTCTATTTTGCTTTCCAGGGCCTGTTTCCTGTCAAATCAAGTCGTTTATTATTATATAATTTAAATTGAATATAATTCTTATCATCCACTACGTTCACCTTGTATTAATATTTCTCTGCTATGAAAATACTTTATTTGTTTTTCAGAAAAAAAACAAAAATTTTACCTAGTATATGTAATAAACACCCCAAATTTTGAGTGCACCAAAAAATGCGAAATTCGACAATATAGCAGCATTAACGAATGATTCATTACATCGGTACTGATTTCTACATTTACTTATCAACATCGAATGCAACCCCATTGAAATCAACAGATTATTAAGTTTTCGAATCACTCGAGTGAATGGAGCCGAAAGGGAATTTCGATTTCGATGCCCAAAACCGTTATTTCATATCCTCATATCAATCAGTGTACGTATAAGAGTGTCATTTTCATTGCACCGATAAGTCCAATCTGTATCAAGGGTCTAGTGTTGTAAATTTGAAAAGCGGGGCGTAAAGTTTGACGAGGGGGTGTGTCCCCCTTTGCGGTGCTAGGGTTAGCTAAGCCACGTGGTAATTCGTGGAGGGCTTTACTGCTAGAAGCACGGAAGAGGGAGTGAAAAACTCTCGTGTTAACTCGCTCTAAGTGAATCTGTGGTTGCACTTTGGGGACGTATCGCTCGTATGTACAAGGGGTCCGTGGCTTCTGTTTTCTGTCACGGAGGTACAACATTTTAAATACATTAAGCGTTCATGTAATATTCTATTCAGTATGTTTCTTTACTTATTTTCGATGATAACACAGATTTAAAAGTCACATACATGCAATTAGTCGTTTTGTTGTGGTCTCTCCAAGTTTTGGTACAAATTATAGTCATATTAATGCCATTTCATCAAATGCTGAATAACATTATGCGTAATGCTTGCGTTTTTTTTGTTTTAGTGATTTATTAAAAAATATTTTTATTCATTTTTTCTTTTTAAATTTTATCTTTTTTTAAATTTATTTATTTAATTGAGTCTTCACTAGTTTTGTTCATTCCTACTTATTACTGGATAAGTTGTATATCTTTCATCTTTTACCAGCAAGTATAGTACTTCAGTGTCTACTTCTTTCTTCCGTTTCTATCGGTGCCGTTTGTTAGTTTATTTTATTTTCATTATGTTACTTTCCATAAATGATTGCATTCATCTCACTATTTCCTTCCTTGCAATTCTATTCCATTATCCGTTTTCACCTATTCCCTTTCTTTTATACTTCATCTTCTTTTTTCTCCTGTCCTCTATACTTTCTGATTTTGTTTGAATGGTTCCATCACTAAAATTAAGTTGGAGTTCTATCTATCTAACGATATATACTGGTTAACTCCATTTCGCGGGATGTATATTGTGTTCAATTTACAATGTTGGAATTTCAGTTTAAATGGAAAAAAATCTTGATCACTGAGCAATTAATATATCGGCATCGTACACTTTTAATGCAATCAGTGGATTATTGAGATGATAATAACAATGATAATAATAGCAATAAATGACTTTATACTGAGAATTCGTTATATGTATAAATGCTAAAACAGATAATTAGTGTTGCAATCATAAAAAACGAAATGTCAAAAGGCACGGAAAAATATAAAATTTGAAGAAAATCAATCATCGTTTTATTTCCAATCTCTCTTTACTTAACATCGGAAATGTTTTCTTTTAGCAATTTACAATAGTGCAAATAGATAACTGTTTTTTAGTACTTATATATCTTTAATTTTACTGTAAATGACATTTCGCTTTTATCCTGTTATCTTAGACTATATTACAAACACCATTGTTATCATATATACAATTTATTTGATACAAAAATATTTATGAAAATAATTTGATTAGAACAAATACTATACCTATCGTACCCTTTAAATTCATCGGCGTGTGGTCACATTCCAAACGAATGGAAGTTCCCTCTCAGTAAACTAGAATAACAGTTCACATTATGAATGAAATAAAACTTCACTCGAATTGGAACGAAAGTTTCTACATAATAATGGTGAAATTACACTGTTATAGTAGGCTTCTGACTGAATAAGTGAACCCGAGTAGAATTTTGAGCGTGACACGTTGGGCCCCAGCCAGAGCCCTCATCTTACTTTAAGCGGGACCCATGCCAGGAATGCCACCCTTAAATTTCTACTATAGAGGAATTGATTATCGGTTTTCACTAACAGACCAATGAAATGCATCAAAGAAATTTAGAGGATAATAATAACAGAAGCAAGATCAATTAAAATGTTTTTTTTTTTCTTCAGTACTCTAGATTTTTAATCGCAATTTATATTCATCTAATTACTATTTTAACGGCGTGTTCTCTATAGTTTTTAGGTAAACTACGCTCACACACTTTTTTCCATGTTTGTCCCGCATCCTAGGTCGGACGAATTGTTGAATTTGGTCACTTATTTGGAAAAGAATGATCTCCATTTTTTTTCAAACGCAGCAGAAGCGACGCCTACGAACGTTTAGAATCTTGTCTATTTATTGTCTATAAAGTGTAAAATTAGCAGTAAATTCAACTTTGTTCTTTGTTCTAATCTGCTTTTTCACTATGGCATCAGTATAGGGTAGAGTAATTTCCGTGGAAATGTATGACACGAGAAGTTTAGTAATGTTTAACTATAATTCGCAGGCGGCATGCAAATTTCATCTTTTGCTTAAAAAAAAAAAAAAAAAACACGATTAACGTCAACTGGAGCCATTTTTGAGCAAAGAAAGTCTCTACGCCAAACCTCCTCCCCTGGCATTTGTTTCCCGCCACACCCGGCCGGCCCTGACCCGAGCCGCGCCCAGATATCGATACCTCGATAAAATCTCGATATATAATAAATCGGATTATTCACATGAAGGGATGTAGCAAGCGAAATAGCATATGCCATGAAGCTTATATTGGCAGAGAGTACGTGAGAGCGAAATGGAAGTATAGATACCTAGAGATATATATGAACATATATAAGTACAGATAGAGCGAGAGAGAGAGAGAGAGAGGGCGCGTGGGGGGTGGGAGAGGGAGAGTGTGAAATCCCGTGGCCCAAGGGCGGCCACACGATTCGTTCTGATGCCTTTCCACGGTCGCATAGTGGGATAGTTAGAATACCATATCCTACGGGTGTTTTAGGGGGATTTTCACCCTTGAAAATTTCGACTCAGGCTGCCGAACTGTGACGCGAGCCCGTATATTTATAATGACGACCTCCCCCTTTCGGACGATTCGTATGCGGAAACAATAATTTACTGTCACAAATCACTGGGATATTTTGAAACCCGTTGCGCAATCGCCACGAGACAATAAATAATTCGCCGAAAACTGCCGATGAAAGCGCGACCCTTGTAATTAATTCTTAATTGCGAAGACCTTCATACAAATTCTTTTGTCTGACTTTTAGCGATTGAAAATGCAGACGCGAGAGCAATGGAACGTGAAGAATTTATTTGTTTTGAAAGTGACAGCATCAGAAATTTATATATTCGATATATTCGTGAATATTTTAATTTTTTGTTGAACCGTAGTATATAATATGATAGGATATATATATATCATATATATATAAATAATTAATGGAACCACAATGGCCAAATTAACTCATCCTATCATATTCGATATATACATCATATTGATTTTTATTAGTATTATATCTTATTTTGTTTGGACGAAAGTCGACCATTATTGACATTTAAAAATTTGAAATTGCACGGTTATTGAATAATGATTTTAATTCGAGTGCTTGTTTTTATACTGAATACACGTTTTACAGCTATATATAAAATAATATAATGGAATAAATATATATCGTAAAACATTTCTTATCATTTTGTATTACAAGTCTTAGAATGATTTAATTAATATTACAGCGCATAAATCACATTTTTCCATCAGAACAGTCTAATATTTGGCATTGGATATATGAAATGATAATTTGTCGGAAATTTTGAATAATTTCATGCTCACCCTAGTCGAACTTTTGGTCTCCCTCTCTATCAATGACATTCGTTATTGCCCTTACGCAGAGAGAAAATATTAACCCATTCGCTCACAATTGGCCCCCTAAATTAATAAATCATATACGATCGTAAATCATGATCGCGCAAAGTTGTAATACTTCACATATGAGATAATTACAAGTTTTGCAGTTATCTCATATGTTAAAATGAGATCGTAACTATTTTATCGGTAAAATAATGTGTAATAACCTATATGATGTAGAGTAAAAATTCAGCCGATATTTCTTAATGCAAATTTGTTAGGGAAATACTTAAACGCCGAAAGCAATTCAATTATAGTATAATAATAAGGAAGTATATACTTAAAATATACCCTAGTAGAATTTTGAGCGTGACACTTTGGGCCCCAGCCGGAATTACTTTAATAGGGATCCCGGCCAGGACCCGATGTGTCACGCTCAAAATTCTACTCGGGATGTAAAAAAAATTATATTAAATCAAATTTGTTATTAAAATCAGTTGATAAATTACTTCGACCCGCACCGTAGGTCGGCACGAAGTATTGAATTTGGTACGCTTTGGTTTTCTGAGTTTCATACTTTCAGAATTTTTATAAGAAAAGTACCCATCCGAATTTAGATTTCAATTGCTCATTTTTGTTCGTTATAGTTCTTAAGCTATATCCTCATATTTTTTATTTTAGCTGCACATTCTTACATCAATCTCTATAGTCTCCGCAATTCACACACTTCGAAAATTTTTCATCTTGTACGTTTCGTTCGTTCGTTCGTTCGTCATCGTTTTTTTGTAGCTTCGATAACTCACGAACTAAAAAAGATGTCAATATAATTTTTTTTTTCAAATGTGTGTTTTGACTAAACTTAGATCTGATTAGATTTTGGAATATATCCATTGTAATAAAATGGAGGAGGGGGGGGGGCGAACAAAAAACGTTGATAAACTTTAAACTTCCATATCTTTCTGAATTTAGTGACAAAAATTGCGAGCGAAGCGAAGCGCGCCGGGGGTGCAGGGGCGATCGAAGCCCCTAGTTTACTTTTGCGTTTTATATTTTTTGATTTTATCATCAGACTCATCTTTAAAAATGATTTCTTAGACAATTGTCTATTTATCCGATCATATTTCGTGCCTTATTGGCATCAGATTTCTAGAAATATATATGACACCTTAAGACTTAACACAAACCAGTACGATCTGTTATTTCCTATCAGTACACCTAATATTAACCGATTATCCATACGGAAAAATTGTGGGGGTGCGATACACCGGCTATAGTTTGGCAAATTCGTCCGACGGCATGGTCGGCCTATACAGGGCCTGCAGAAAGTGAGAAGCACCGCGTGAGTAAATATTTTTCGGTCGACTCGGCAGGCACGCGATTCGTTAGTACATTAAGACCCTCTTCAACGCGAAGTAGCTCCAATCAGAGGCTACTAATAATTTCCCCGGCCCTCGTGCCGACAATAATCATCCCGTACGCTCGGCTACCACCGACACCCCCTTCGACCTCCATCGTCCCTCGCCCCCTGCCCCCGTGAGTTCCCCGCGCGAACCACGCCGACACCGCCCCCCTGCTACTAATCGCACACATTGGCAAAGATTTATATCCGCGCGTGCGTGTGAGAGGGACGTGAATCCCATATAGCGGCCCCCCGCGGCCTCCACCGTGGGATATTGAAACCGACGCGTATGTGCGAGAGTCACTCGTATGAGCGACATTGCTTCCGGTCCCTGTGAGAAATCTCCCCCTCTCCTCTCGTCTTTCCACCCCTTCATTCGTTTCCACCGGACAAAGACAATACCGCTTCTTTCATCCCGGTCTCACTTTTTTTTTTTTTCTTCTCTCACAGCGCGAGTTTGTAGGAACATTGTTTATTCCCGGAATACGCGTAACGCGATACGATTACGACCTGCGCGAATTAAACGGGATTCGTAACCTAAAAAAGTTTCTGGCACTCTCATTGTTTACTCAACGCGCGCTGCGAACGCCTCAGTTAGAAATATAAAGACAATTCTTTTTGGATTGGTTTTTGCTAATTTCGCTTCTTAAAAAAATCATTCGATCTTCTCATGATGTATTTTCTTGACATTTATTCGAGTTTGTGACGTGATAAAATTAATCGTTCAGGGATTATGCGGGAAACATAATTTTTAATTGTACGTTTTTGTTTCAGAAAATGTTGTTAATATATAGATAAATAAATGGAGATTTTCCCGTAAAAGTGTTTGCAGAATTTTATAAGTATAATGTAGCGTAAGTTGGGGATACTCATAAATACTGCCTCGTTTTTATATAATTATGATAGTGGGAATGTTATATCTTGTGCACTTGTTTCTTTTCTAACACATTGCAACGTTTTAATCTTAGAACTGTTTTGTAAGTCCCTTCAATAAACCATTCAAATACATACCTGTCAAAAGGTTGTGCTGTACGAAGTGGTCCCTAACACAGTGTTTGAAAATAGTAGTAATCCAGATCTTGAGATGCGTATGACCAGAATAATTTTAAAGTGTTATTTGGCAATTTGAGGAAATTGACGATGCAAATGAGGCCCTTGAACTCGGTTTGGTTAAGTGCCGTGGATTTGAATAAACCACGTACCCAACACAGCTGGACATATAGAGAAATATAGTTTAATTTATATGTAGGTGGGAAAATGGTATTTTTGCGCCCGTAATACACGACCATTATTTTTTGACACAGTATTGTTTTGGCGGATCCAATATGGCGGATGAAATGGTATAAAACTGATTTTCGGTAATCGGGAATTACAGGAATTACTATAATCCGCGATCCTGTAATTCCCGATT
>JAPYZR010005614.1:0-24484 GCA_030522945.1 Trichopria nigra
GCGAAGATGTTGGTACGTGGAATGGGAAGTAAAAAACAAGATGAATGATGACGTGTTGATCGACGTATGGAATCATTGATGGGGATGAATTTGTCCGCTGAATAGGATGGATGGGAGGAGTTGATGATTTGATATGTGAGGTTCATCGTTTCAATTCATCGTTTTTCTTCACGTGCGCATGCGTACTGGGCAAAACGTGACGATTCTAGCATGTCGCTGTCTAGCGGCTAGCATGGGAGTGGCATGGCAATTTCCATTTCTACCAGGGAAACCGTACATGTTACGAGCGTATACGAATTTTAAGAACGTATATATATGTATATATATATATATATAGTAAATCTTGAAAAGTTCGGTACATTGACTCTTATTAAAATTGAAGTATTCGGTTCATCCACGCTGTGCTTCATACGAATATATATATGGTACGGTTGATAATCGCGTGCCAATTGCAGAATGAGCTCTTTTCATGGAATGTGACCTCAATGGACTTTTGCCAATGGTATACGATTAGTTTTAAGGAATGCCGGTCAATTGACCTATTCGCTTTCATTGGACGTCAGAGAGGGCATATTCGAGAAGACCAAATTGTATTCGCATACTGCAAATTGGAACGATTTCATTTTATTCGCGATTGCAGCACGTAAGAGTTATAGTCAATGAACCAATGACTTTTCTACATACATGCTCGAATAAAAGCGATTGACTATTCGCGAGCGGAAAAGATATACACTTTTTTTTTTAAACAGAATTTAAATATTTATGTACCATGAAATAAGTAAAAAGTGTGATGTCAATAATGTGGTGTAAACCATTTCTTAAATGGACAATTTCTAATGTTTCTTTCTTCCAGATAATGGTGAACGTCGTTCGTTCTTAAAATTCAAAATGGCAGATTAAAAGTTTCATTAAAGAATGATATTAAATAAAACAATGGATTTACTACTGCTTGCTTTTTCAAATTTCCTTATCTAAAATGGCGATTTTTAACTGCTATTCGCACTTGTGATTTCAAAATCTTAAAAATTAAAAATGGCTTCATTATTATTCAAAATACAGGGAAAAAAAAGTAAAGAATGGTTTTATTAGACTTTAAAACGATATCTTCACAGTTACGATGTCGATAATTTATGTAACATGTACTAATTCAAAAATCAAAATGGCCGAAACAAAATGGGAACTCTATATTATTAATGACTTCCTTTAAAATACCGTTTACAAACAAAAAAAAAAAAAAAAAAAAAAAAAAAAACGAATTTGGAAAAGCAAGATTTTTCTGGTTATTATTCCGCGCACAACGGAGAGGGAAAAATACCAAAAATTACATTAAATCAATATAAAACGGTAAGCAACAACGAGGGTGATCGGGTTACCGATTGTTATATATTAGATTTATGAATTAAAAATGGCTGATTCAAAATTTCGGACGAAAAACTGAAATTCTATTATTTAAACGTAACTTCATTAAAAGACTATTGACGTTGAAAAGAAACTACTCGATAATTCGTCGAAAGCCGTTTTTCAAATTCCGTGCGCCTCTCTGATTTTGTACATTTTTGTATTCAAAATGGCGGTTTCACCGCATGGGGAAACGAAAATGACAAAAAGCATATTATCATCGCACGACGTAAAAGTACCTACTGTAGGGGGTATTCCTGTCTATCGATTACATATTAGAATTACAGATGGCCGATACATGGCGGACTGAAAAATGATATTATTTTAATATTATCATTTTAAAAATTGCTGTTGAAGGTGAATGAATATTTTTTATTTTTTGATATTTCTCTTTTTTCTTTCGATGTTATGTTTCTGTTGTCATTCAATATTCGTAAATGCTTCTTGTTTACCGTCAGCCTTTCTCGATTTTTGTCAGCAGCCTTTGTTTACGAAGGATTCAACAAAAACAAAATCTATGTAATAATAACAGTAATAAACTCGTATCACAGGAAATTCCCGAGTAAATATTTGTCAAGGAAACAGAGAGACAATAGAGGCAAAAAGAAGAGGCATCGAAGAAATGGGGAGACGGAGAACCAGCGCGGCGTCGAGGCGAGACGACGAAAGTCAGGTCCGTGCAACGGGGCGGAAAAAGTTAATGCGATTCAACTGCGCGAATGCGTGGAAAACAAATAGACGAGCCAAATATGAATTCGAGCGAGGCAATGTGATACGAATTTAAGTGCCTCCAAGATGAATAGTACAGCAACGAGACGGGCATTATAGGTGAGGAGGTCTCCTCGGAGCCAAGAAGTACACGAGCTATTAGAGGAATGGAAAGAGACGCTAAATAGCTTAGACTTAATCGGTATGGCAAAGCCAGTAGGCGCGAAATTAAATAGGTCTTGTGTCAACACGGTATACTATATCGCTCGTTTCTGTACGGAAATCCCCGTTTTATGCCACCGTAAAAAAAGATGCACCTTTTTAACCTAGGGCGGAAAAACGGCATTTCCTGCCCTAGGCGAGTAAAGCAAGGGCTGTACAATTATATATTTGTATAGAATATTATATATATAAAATATTCTATATAATATATTATATATATTATATATATATGATATATAACGATGATTATTTAGTTCAACGAAGCGATAATTTGAAATACGTTTAATTGCGATAGCTTCTCCGTTTTAATTGATTAAATTTAATAATCTGAACAAACATTTGAACGGAGAGTGCGTATATGGGTTTAATGGAAATTGACTGCATCTAACCTCGACGGATTTTTTTTTTTTTTTTTGCACGGAAATACGTAAAGCTCCGCGTAGTTTTCCCCACCTTAGAACGGATATAGTAACGTTCTCCGCAGAATGTTACTGACCCATATATAAAACGTCCCGTACTCGTTGGATTTGTTCCGTGTAAATAACTTGTACAAACTTTTAACTTCCTCCTCCTATATATATATGTATACCCCGCAGATAGAATGTAATAGTGAAAATTCACGATCTGAATTCGACGGTATTTTCCTGCATTCCGTTTGTTCTCCGCGTTATAGGAGTTTCTTCCCATCTACTGGTATCATACAAAAATAAAAAGAAAAAAATTGTTTTTCTTTAGTCTTTTTTTTTTTAAATCCTTAATTTTCTAGTTTCACTTCAGACAGAACTTCCCCCAACCCCCCCCCCCCCCCCCCCCCCCCCCCCCTCCCTTATCTTTAATATTTATTTGTTTTTATTTGTAATTAAATATTTAAAGATTTCGAAAGAGTAGAAAACTTTTCGAAATCGTATATCGACTTTACCGACGGGGTATCGCTAGGTTTGAAACGTTATTACTTCTGCTAAGAAACTTCTGTTCTATTGCTGCATTTAGAATGTAGTTTATTTATATATACGTGCTTCAATTCAGCCAAATCGACTTAAATTTACACAATAAAAATATGAATTTTAATAAATTGCGAATTTACTTTACCGACAGAGATTATTGGTTTGAAAAATGTTCACTCGTTTCGAAAATTAAGATCCTTTGTTATGCAATTACCCTTTTAAAATTTATAATTGCAGCGCCAAAATTAAAAAAAAATAAATAAGAAACTTTTCAACGATTTAACCCATTGGCGGTTCAAATAGAATTTTACTATTTTGGACAAATGCGTGTTGAAAAAAGTTCTTCGGATCGTCATGAAACTTGTTATTCGGGGGTTTTCGGGTTCGCTGATTGCGCATCCGATGTCAGATTTTCAAAATTCAAAATGGCGGATAAAAATAAAAATAAAACTATAAATGTTTTTTTTTTTAAGCATAAAAATAAAAAAAATAAAAAAATTGGAGTGTAAATTCCTACGGCATTTATTTATTTTCTTCAAAAGTATAATGTAACTATATATGAATCTATATTTCAATACTATTTTTTTTATAATTTTGATCCGCCATATTGGATCCGCCATTTTGAATTTTGAAAATAGGACATCGGATTCGTAATCAGCGACCCCCAAAAAAAAACGCGAGTAACAAGTTTCAAGCAAATTCCATAAGTTTTACTTCGTTCATTTTACGTTGCGGCTATAGCCGTCATCGACAGTCAAGGGGTTAAGGTGGTTCTAAAGTAGAACAGTTACCGACCTAACCTCAAAACAGGAAAAGTATAAATAATAAATAATTTATCAAAATTCGGGCTTTGGAAGGGTGATTCTACACATCATATACAATTCCCAACAAAATATCTATGACATTGATTCCCAATTAAAAGAGGAAAATCCGAAATAAATTATTTTCTCTTACCAACAACAACAAAAATTTATTTCGGATAATTCTCGTTTAATTTTGAACCAATTTCACCGATATTTTTTTTAGAATTGTATATGTTATGTAGAATCACCCGTCCAAAGCCCAAATTTTGAAAAAATGTTTTAATCACTTTTTATTTATACTTTCATTTTTGAAAAGCTCGGTCGGTAATTGTTCTACTTTAGAACAACCTTAAACGATTTTAAAATGTATTGATTCATCTTTACCGACGAAGTTTTATTAAATTTTATCGGTTGAGTTACTACCTTTAAAAATTCTCTGTCTTCTTTATATTAATTGTTTAAAACTATACAGGTCATGTTTATTCGTGCACGTTACTAAAATTCACCTTAAAAAAAACGAACATTTCAAAATACCAGAATTTTAAAACAATAAACGTTAATTTTCTTTACCGCCTGAGTTTCATTCCGAGTTCAATCTGATCAGTTTCATTTACTTTATTTAAATTTTACATATTCTATCTTTTTATTTCTAATGCCGATCGAATTTTTTGACTAATGGTCTTTCTTTCGGTCGAATAAGAAAATAATAAAGTTCAAATAAATTAAAATCTGAATTGATATTGGTAGTAGCTCCATCTGTCAATATCAAGCAAATCGAACCTCGAATATAATATTTTTAAATCCATAAATTGAATTAGGTTGTTTTCATTGTCACTCCAGTACAAGAACCTCCCAGTAATGTAACTATAATATTACAATATAGACGATGACCATCAACGGGAGAAGGTTTAAGGGGTTCAAAAGAAGAGTAGTTACCGACCTAACCTAAAAAGTCAAAAATTAAAAATGATTAAACTGTATTTCTCCAAATTTTCTTTTTCTTTATTGCCAATATTTTCCATTCGATTTTCATCCAATGGCACGGCTACTTTTCTTTTATAAGATATATTTATAAGAGATGACCATCAGGATCCAAATTTTGAAAAATATAATTTCAATAATTCTTAATTTCCATTTATTTAGTTTGCTGCTCGGTCGATAATACCAATTCCTAACCCTAACCTAAAATATTCAAATTACAAAGAGACTCTATAGATAGATTTTCGAGTCCAAATCTGTTTTATCGCTTTTACGCGTTTGTTACACGAATGTACGTCGAATTTCAGCGAAATCATTGTATGATTGACCAAGAATTCGCGAGAATAGAATTAAAATTACACTTTTACAATTCGCATTTCCATTCTTGCGACGTACAGTCATTAAAAAAAGCGTAAAAGCTTCCTAAAATAGACTTGAACTTGAAAATACATGTTGTTTCTGTTCAATTTAACTGTTATAAACTGACGTTATAATTCCTCGTTCAGAATCTGACGTTATCGACGTGACTAGGCAAAAATGGCTTCCTAACCTCAAAAGTGAAAATTAAAACATGCATAATCATTTTTCAAACATTTCGACCGCATCATAAAAAAAATGTCAAATATTCGCTATTGTTTACGTGCAAATTACACCAAATTCAATTAAGAATTGGTAAAATAAATCAAATCGAGATTTAAAAGTTTTCCAAGTGTTAATTTGCACTTTTTAGGTTTTAGGAATTGACCTTATCGGCGACATCTGATAAGAATAAGTCGGTCGTCAATATCGTCAATAAAAAAATCAAAATCTGGCTCCTGTGGGACGAAACATCTGCTGCTCGCATGGGAGAGGAAACTTCGCCATTACGTCACTCGTTAAAAAAAAAACCGCAACGAATCCATTGTCTCTTTCTTTCATTCCTCATTATATATCCAGCGCAGACGTTGCGCGCCGTGACTCTAACGCGCATTCGTGGCTTAACGCTACTTTGACCTTAATTACCTGGAATACCGTCGTATACTTTCCGGTACGGTTTCAACGTGTGCAACTCGAAGGTGCAGCAAAGCTCGTCGAGTGCATCAACGAACAATTGTCCGCGGGCGCGAGATTAGCGATGCGCGTCGGCAGATGTGTGCAATATCGTCCGAGATACTGGACGAGCTTGCGGAAAAGACAATAGAGGGCAAGTTCGAGGTTGAGAGTCGCTGTCGCGTACATATACGGAGGAGAGAGCGACTGACTGCCGGGGCGGTCGTCGACCCCGGCGCTGCACTAGCGAGGCCCCCCCCCCCCCCCCCCCCCCCCCCCCCCCCCCCCCCCCCCCCCCCCCCCCCCCCCCCCCCCGCCCCCCCCCCCCCCCCTTTGCACCAGGATCCCCCGCAAGCGCTGCTGGGAGCTTGCAGCGTTCGCGTCCTCGCTATATACCTGGCATTCGTCCAACGTCTTTCTCTCGCTTTTTTTCCCCACTCAATCCGGCGAATCGTCAATTTTGCCTCCGCGGGTATTCCTCAAGCACGTATATATATAGCCACCAAACCACCCTGTCTCCTCGTACGTGACGGTACTTCATCCCCCCCCCCCCCCATACATATATGACGTCGATTCGCGAGGCTTTTTCCCCCCTTAGGGCACCTTTTCCCATTTTTCCTTTCGACTTCTTCTCTGTCGCTCTGTTCATCTTTTGATTTTGTCGTTATCCTCCTTCGGGCGGCAACCAGTGACACCGATAAATTCGAGTCGTCCGACCGCGTTCGGGAACGTCCTGTCCGGGGTCGAACGACGACTATTTCGCCCTTTTTATCCTGGCAGCTTGTCAATATCCCACGTCGAAATCGCATGTGCTATCCCGAATACGTGCCGCGTCACGTATAATGCAACTGAGTGCCATTTTTAATTTTTAATGACGACGCGACAGGAGGAGAAGATGGGATCCATTTTCGAAATATCGGTCGCATGGGCGTTACTATATACAATCGGAGGACACGGGTCAGATGCGTTAACAAGCGACCTTATTGCAATGTCGTTTTTAAAACATATTTGAATCATATTTCGTCATGCTGTCTGTCGTTGAGATTTCGGAATTTTTCAATTTCAAAATGGTGAATTTGCATAACGGAAGAAAATGAAACGTTATTTATTTTTCCATATTGTTTTTTTCGATATTTCGATATTTTGGAACTCTGATTACAGGAGATTAATGAATTTTGACAGATTTCAGAATTCAAAATGGCCGATCTAAAATGCAGGACTGAAAACTGAAATTTCATTTCGTTATGAGACTTCCTTAGACGAAACGCCAGTACAGGGAAGATGATTCAATTTTATGACAGGTTGTTTTCTGATATTGCTCTGCTTTATGCGATTTCGGAAATACTGAAATTCAAAACGGCGGCGAAAAATTTAAAACGAAGATAACGATATCTCCCTAGTAGAAATCTGTTTCGAAATATCCGGGCGCAAGCTGGGCCCTGACTCGCGCCTTGATAGATATCCGGGCGCGAGTCAGGGCCAATCTTGCGCCCCGATATTTATAAACTGATTTCTACTAGGGCTGTTACGCGTGAAATTGAAAAATGTCTTAAAAAAAAAGGTTTATACTTTGCGCTCCATATACTTTCAAAGCTTTGTAAAATGTAAAAACATGATATTTTTTCCTGCTCTACTCTTACACAAACTTTTGTTACTTTTTTAGTTTTGTCAGTGTACACTTTATGAATAACAACTTGATATATTTATTAATATAATTTATAATTAAATTATAATTCGTAAATAGAACGAGTCTGTTCGTTGCACTTCCAGTTTCATCGGATTATACACCGAGGCTGCATTCGAACTATATATATATACATGCAATAGTAGTATATACCGCATTCGCCAAAAGATCTAATATCATATATCGAGACCATATTTTAAAATAACGTATATCGTTAATGTTATGCAATTATAATAATTATAATTAATGAAATTCCGAGCGAACCAAGAATAAATTATAATTTTTATATAATGACTCCCTGCACAACCACATATGCACACACCCTGCAATAATTTATCAATATGATCAAAATTTATTTGAAAACTTTGTTCGAACGACTATTCCGATGATAAACGAAAGAGTCTTTTAAAATTTTTAATGAAAGAAATACCGATGAGAAAATATCGTATGAATCGATTATCGACGTTCGTCACTGATCGACAGTTTTCACGTCAACTTTTTATAATGCTTGAAATTCGATTGAAATTTATTTTTCTTTACACGGACAACATCTGTAACTTGTTCCTCGAGATTTTTCGTGTTTTTCGGAAAATCAAAATGGCGGATCCGAGTTGGTAGATTGAAATGTAATATCCCACTTGAAAATGGACTCGCCATTTTTAATTTTGAAAATCTGAGGCCTGATTCGTAATCAGCGATCACGGAAACCCCTACTGAACTTCATCGTCATTCATAAAAATTATACTTTTAATAACAAAAAGTTGCCTTTAATTATATAGTCGACTCGAAGGTGTCCTTTGTCATTTATATTATTATCTCCTTTCAATTTGAAATCTTACCGGTTTTGCACCTCGGTGGATGTGTACTACTTCAAGATTGATCCTCAATTTGTCGACTATCAAGTCGACAATGAAAATAAAAGATTCTGCAGATCTCGACCCAGAAAACATCACAATTTTCTAAATCTTTTAATTAATCACCGAATTCGCACGTAATAATGTTTTACGGTACGTAATTTCCAAATTAATTATGGATATGACCAGCTCTTTTGATCACACGATGGGTCTATGTATAGTTGCCGAAACTTCCTAAAATTCCTGATCACGTTAACTTGGACCTAATAATTTTAACCCACTGAATTTCTGACACGAATCAAAGTCTCTCTCTCTCTTTAATACATCTTAATATTAGTGCGCTCTTTGCATTTAAGTATTTCTTTCATTTTTATCATGTATTTAATTAGTACAAAGAATGTACGGACATTCTTCTAAATGTGCATAAAGTTGAAAATCTAGAATAAATTATCACCAATTTAAATTTGAATAAATTGATATTCTCCAACTCGACCCTTTTTTGGTCTTTTCTGTGACCACAGGTCATCGATCTAATTCAAATGTTTACGGATAAATAGGTAGCGCCATCTGTTCACCTGACCAACGTTTAAACATTTTCCCAAGCTCTAAATTTTGACGGCGGCTACGGCATTCGCGGACATTTCAATTAAAAATCGTCATTACGTTTCTTTGTTTTTTTTTTTCAAATTTTCTACAACATCGAAACTTGCCGCCGGTGGTGAAAATTAAGTGACGTAATAAAGGATTGGCAGGTAGTTCAGAAATCAAGTTACCGCGAAACTAACTTGAACCAAACTAGCGCGCAGTGAAATCTCCGAACTCGGAACTGCATGAACTTTTCCAAGTGGAATGCATACAGTGTCTGAAAAGTAACTAACCGGAAACTACACGGCTAAATCCATTATACAGAGCGGGTGAATGTATCGCAGCATCAACGTATCCCCGCATTTATTAGCGACGTCCGGCCAACTTAGTATGCGGGAAACCCCGTATTAAAAGGTATATAGAAGTTAATGGACGGTTACATAGACGCCCGTGGGCGCGAGGAGAAATATTAATCCATTAACCCGTCAAATCTCTCGTAATTTTCTTGATGGAAAATAATTTTCTGCTCGCGGTTCGTGCGTCAGTAGAGTTCGGAAATTGTGCCGTTTCATTTTGTAACATTTTTCTTTTTTTTTTTCATTTCGGTCGCCAAGAAACAAAAAACAACATTTTTTTGTTGACATAAAGATATAACTCGAGATTAGAACTGATGATCGCCGCAATAGTCTTGACATATTGTACTTTCAGATAAAAAAAAATTTTTTAAAATAGGCCAAAAAAGTGCAATAATACCCCCCTTAACTGCCGCTCGATTATTTGCGTTCGTAACTTTCACCCTAGGGCGCGAAATCGTGAAAAACTCCCGCAGTGTTAACAAATTTTTTTTTTTTATGAAGGCATGGTCTGTTTTAATATAATATGCGTATGCTTAACATCTTGCTTCCGTTACTTTTTGTTAAATTTCATGGACTTTTCTTAACACTATACTATACTGACGAATTACTTAAGGGGGTTCTGAAGTAGAACTATTATTGACCTAACCTCAAAATAAGTATAAATAAAAAGTGATGGAAACGTCTCTTTTTTTAGTAGTGATATATGCGTATATGTTTTGTAAAATCACCATTCCGCAGAGTTTAAATTTTGAAAAAAACGTATCAATCACTTTTTACTTGTACTTTTATTGTTGTAAAGCTCGATCGTTCCAACTTTAGAAGCCCCTTAACAAAGATAACAAAAAATAATTCCTGAAAATTCTTCAGAAACAATAACAAACGATAATTATACGAGGACATATTTCAAGAGAGTCTCGTAAAGAATTTAATGGATCGACGAAACACCTTGAATATGTGCGCGTAAAAATAAAAAATAAAGCAACCCTTAAAATGTTATAATAAAGACGTAATTAAAATGATGGCCTATATATGGACTTCATTCCGAATAATTACTAGCACGTTTCGTTATTAGTCGTGAATATTAAATATGCGCCTCTCAGTCTCTCTAAAAGAGTATATATATGCATAAAAACATAATATACCTCTTCTATAGAGAGATCAGAAGTATAGAATAAAGTGAAAATAAATACATGCAAATAACACCTGTTCAAGCACTCGAAAAATTAATGATCGTGCAAATTATCTGACGAGAATATTGAAATTTGTAATTATCCGAAAGTGCTTCTAAAATTCAAGTATGCATAAGATAAATATTAAATAATTATTTCGATTGTTTTACTTTTTCTATATCTAACAAAATGTATCACATTTGGTTTTCATTATTATACGCTTTGTATATTATTTATCATCATTTGTATAAGAGACATCGATAGAGAATTAAGAGCGAGCTATATTCATCAACTGCAACGCGATGCAATTTTTCTATATAAATCGTATAGAATGGGACAAACATGAAAAGCGAATGAATGTCTATAGGGAATAAACACAATTGAATTTCTGATCGTATGTCAATATAAAAGCTTGAATCCTATTACTGAAGATTTTCATCTCATTCATTCGGGAATATAATGGAAACTGAACTATAGGAATAAAATATCTTCTTCGTTATCAACGACAATCAGTCCAATTTCTATATAATTTATGGGGCAGACTTGGACAATTGAAATCGTCGGTTTTATTTAGCCTCTTTAAATCAGAGTACAATCAAAGAATGATTCAGAATAAGTCACTACTAATATCGAGCGTGCTTATACGTATATTTTACTGAAAACATCAGTCCTGAATGTAAAATTTCTCTCATCTCCTAACTGAAAAGGTCACCGCATAAAAAAAGTGACGGAAGCAGAGATTTCGACGTTAAAAAAATGTATATGTATGAATAATCGCTTTTTCCAACCGCGCGAAAACTCTTTTATGAATTGGTTCATTTGGAGCGGCCATATTTCTTCTCGGCAAAGAACTTATGACGAAGAATGAATATGTTCATCGTATAGACTGTTTATAAAACGATTACTTGGTAATTGCCGTATCATGTACATTATGCACCATGTAACGGAGACGTCACCGTTACCTGGATAATCACGCTAAGATGGCTCCGTATAATAGTTACGTAATTTTCAGAGACCGCTCGGGGTAATAGGCAATTTGCAACAGGGATGTTACATAAATTAATTATAAATATGTATATATTAAATATAATCCTGTGGCAGACATTTTTCACAGGATTTTGATGGACTGTATACTTGGTCTTCTGAGTAATATTTTTGTCACATACATATTTTTATTTATCACATATTTATTTTTAAAAATTAGTAAATTGTATAAATGACGACAAAAATATTGTCAACAATGATGGGAGAAGAAGTTGGTGAATAAGAGCAGAAACCTGATTAATAAACTCAATCTAAAATTAAAGAAAACTAGCAACTACAGCAATTGATCAATTTGTCAACGTTAGATCAAAAGTTTGGAAAAATTAGGGAGGAAGGTTGATTGATTAATAAATGATAAAAGTTCAACACTTAGTAAACATTTGAAAACAATGACGAAACGAACAAAACAAAAGTTGACAAAACACTGGTATTAATTGATAATGACAATCACATTAATGACAATGACAATGGAAATATCGATGACGACAATATAACGACAATAAAACGACATTTACGATTATGACAACGACAATATTAAGAAACACTTACGACCATGTCATTAACGATGACAATAAAGACAATGACGATAGTGAAAATTACAATAACAACAATGCTAATGACGACGATGACAATGACAATATTAAAAAATTCGATGATATTTACAATCATGGCATTAACGACGATGACAATAAAGACAGTGACAATAAAGGCAGTGACAATAAGGACAATAACGACAATGACAAGAACGATAATGATAAAATCGAGGATGACATTTAACGACGATGGCAATAATGACTATGGCAATAACAAAAATGATAATAATGGCTATGGAAATAATAAAAATGCCAATAAGGATAATGACAACGACAATATTAAAACATACTATGATACTTACGAGCATGCCATTAACGACGATGACAAGAATGACACTGGCAATAACAAAAAAAGACTATAACGGCTATGACACTAACAAGCGACATTTACGACGATAGAAATAACAACACCAATGGCAATAAAGACGACGAAAGTAACGACAATGACAATAAAGACAATGAAAATAAAGACAATGACAATAACGACAGTGACAATAACGACAATTTTCAACAACGATAATGATAAAATCTAGGATGACATTATCAACAATGACAATGGCAATAACATAAATGACAATAATGTCAATGACTGTTAACATTTTTCGAAATGATGTTTTAGACCCGTCCTCCATCATCTTATTACGGATATATCCCAAAGACTAATCAGATCTAAGACACACTACAACTCTAATCGACGTCCATCTATCACATCGATTTTCGTTCGCGAGATACACAGCGTGCTAAGGTACGTCGTTCGTTCATACAAGATCACGGCCAGAAATTTTTCCATTACATTTCTGGGTCCATTACAGTCTGAAATGTAGACATTTTATAAAAAGAAAACATGAGGTCATTTCTTTCGTTTGAGTTAACAAATTCAATACTTTAAACCGCAGTCAATGCGGTACGGGTCAAAGTAATATAAAAAACCATCAACAATTTTTGTTGAAAAATTAATATTAATATTGTGGATGCTATGTTATATATGAATATATATCGGCATAGTATACATGTCAATATATTCATATTGATAATCTTTTCACGTCTGATATGATAATAGGACGTTGTCGAAGACAACATAAAACTCAGGCTAAGCTAAACTCCCCCTAAGCTGAAGATAGCTTAACAAGACGCTTATCTCGCATCACCGTCATATGAAAAAAAAATGGAAATCGACGTTCCCCGCAAATTGTACCATCCTAAAGTCCAGGTCGATAGAGATCTTAGTTCGGGAGCTAATTTGCCCGTAGTAGTAGAAAGAAGACGGGACCTATTCCCGTAAAGACGAAGCGCTCGATGGAAAGTGTCGAAACTGGAGATCGGACCGTTTGCCGGAAGGCCCGTAGTGAAATCCCGAATGCCCGGAGGGGTTTTAGCGTTAGCTACCAGAGATATCGTATCGCCGCGAGATCAGGAATCCCTTCGAGCTATACCCTGAATGCCGGAGCCCCGGGGATGGTCCGTGAGTCGTTAGAGACGACAGTGCATCGTAGGGAATGGTGGCGATGGCCGGAGGGTAAATCGTCGACGAAAGGTGTTCGTGTCTGATGGGTGCGCGCGCAACTTGTCGGTAAGCTCTATCATGAGCCCGGGCTCCGTCGAGCACCGCCATCAACCACTACACGTATAAACCTGCACCTATATATATATATATATAAATTGCCCGTACTCTCGATGCGCGCAAATGGATGCGTTTCGAGCAGGTTCGTCCATTTCATTCAAGCGTGACTTGTTTACCATTCCGAGCACACGAGTCACGTCTCCTTTACGTTTGCGTAGGACTACTCTCCAAGATTGCCCTTGATCCGTCGGTAGTTAAATTGTCAGTCGCCGTTCGTTACGGTTGGATGCAAATGGATGAAATCCATCGATCAACGGGAATCTTGATCGATGGCTAATACGATATGATTGAATAATAAGAATCTTCTATTAAGAGTAGTTCAAATTGATAACTGATGGTTTTCCTAAACTGTCATTTAGAAACCATCAGTTATCCACCTAAAATGTTTATTAATTAACCCTCATCTTTCATCTGGTATCTCGGTGCTAAAACTAACCGGGTAATGTCTGGACTTTCGGTCCAGGCAGTTGCCAAGTCTATCAATCCAATGACGTGGCTTTCAAATTTCTTACATTCCATCTCTTGCTTGAGGCATGGTGTTGGATAGAACTAACGCTACGAACCATTAGATGGCGGATCAGACTTTATAACCTTACGTTCCTTGGACTTTCGATGGAAAGTCCATCGAATGGACCTCGGTCAGTTCAGATCCATTTCAAGTCATCGGTTCATGAATTCATTCGGAAAACGTCGATTCTACCTTGAACCGTGCATGTAGACTGACATGGCAGTCTAAAAACTATCTGATACGAGTTTTAAATATTTTACTCCAAATGACGCGAATCCATCTGAATTGAAAGATTGGACCTACTACCTGATGACGCCCACGTGTCAAGTCTGGACGGTTCTTTGTATCTGGGTGACGTACTTTTGCCGAACTTTTTGTTTTTCACTGAACTGAAGAACATCACTGAAGGCTAATTTCCAACTCATCGTAAGAAGTGCCGGACTTGAGAGGGTATATTACGTCCAATCACCTTTTATTACGCGCCACTGGACTAATGCGTACCGACGCTCAATGATCCCGGGGTATTAAGCGGCGTGTCTCCTGAACGCGCATTAATCGCAATTAATGCACATGAGCGATCTTGGTCGAGCAGTTGCCACCAGCAACCGTCGTGCACCTTGTCCGGGACCCGGATAATGTATTAATCCGAACATCGGCCCCTGAATCCTGGAACATCCGGGGTGTATACCTTAAGATGGCTAGTAGGACTAAAAGCGATCTCGACCTGTGCAGTATCATCTTTTTCCTCCCCTGCCACACGTTTTCGAGAAATCGTGCGTCGCATTTTCATTTCATCCTCTAGTGCATCCCATTTATTCGCGCTTTACCTCCATCCCCGTACGAGTGCAGTGGATCGGTGAAACTGGAGCGTACTGACCGGGCAACGTTTGTTTAATGAAAAGCCGAGAGTTTTCCGGTATAATGACAATGACGAGGGCGCGAAAATCAGCGGCCGTCGCGTCGTCAGTTCGATTAAATCGCCATTTCCTTGATTAAAAAGCTCGTTAAAACGTTCTCCGTCATCGGTCCGGCAGAGAAATCGGGGAGACCTGGGATGAACCGCTTCGTCCACCCTACATACATCTCACCACTTGACAATGCGGCGAATTTCCAAAGACAAAAGTTCCCTCTCGTCCGCTAAAATGAAATTGAAGCGACATCCCGTGACGCGGCGATATTTCCTTTTGATTTTTCCATCTTCCTCCCCCCGTCTCGTCGGATCCCCATCCCCGTATCGTCAGCCGGAGCAAGCGCTATATATATGTGTGTACACACCGATAATCGTACGACCTGGGAAAAAGATCTAGAGCGAAAAGCATCGGGCGCACTGGAGGGAGCGTTAATTGCCGCGCTGCTAATTAGGGAAACACTTATCGTTAATTAGCAAGAGTCCCACTTACGGGAGGATATACTCTATGAATCGCGTCCCTCTCTTATTTAGCTTTTTCCCTTCGACCCCTCTGTTGTACCTTTTCCTTCGCTCGCTCGTTCGCTGTCGTCCCTCGCGTTATAATCGTTCGACCGTTTTCGAGTCGTCGGATAATCGCGCCGAGTGTTTAAACGTTTTTAAGACGGAAATCAAAGGCAAAGTTGGTTTAAAGAAATCGCTGCTGGATAAAGGGCGTTCAAAGTGGCGCTTATTAATCGGAGAGAGAACTGTGAATAATTTATTTTTGCTCGTTAATTAAAGCTGATTCCTAATGCCTATAATGCTGTGGAGATTCCATGCTATAAGAATATTTGTGTCAGGATTGTCGCGAGTAAAATTCTTTAATTTTTGAAAAATTGGAAATAAACGACGAGGGTCGTGAAAAATTATTAAACGGCTAAGCATATATAAAAATATTGGTTTTGCTTAACTGATCTTTTACGTTATCGATTAATATGTATAGGGTGAGTTTTTTATCCGTAGACATTTATAAATATCTCATGAAATGCGTGTCGTACGAAAAAATGTCTGAAATAAAAATTATCATTCTTCTTTAATCAATCGTCATTATTTTCTTATTTATGCTGTTTCTATCGTTGGCCATTAAGATTTATATGAAAATTAATTTTAATGTATAAGACGTCGACATTGACTCAATCGTCACTTTTAAATAATATTAATCTTCATTACAATTTTCAAATATGTTTATATATACATATAAATAATAGAAAATAGAAAATGCAGAAGCGCGCGGAGCGCAACTTAGAATCAGTTATAAGTTGGGTCAGGGCATCCAAATCCAAAAAAAAAAAAAGGCAAAAAATCCAAACAAAAAAAGGGCATATCCAAAGACAATTTGTGAAAGAATTTCTATTGATTCGTTCGTGCGCAACCATTTTCTAAAAAACAATAGCAATTTTTCTGTTTTTGGACCGTCCCCCCACCATTTTTGCATGGATATATCCCAAAATCTAATCAGTTCTAAGTTGGCCCATTTTAGTCTGGGCGCTATGCCGCGTAGTTGGACTCAGAATGATCTGAAACGTCTAGATTTCATGAAAAAAGTAGGCGTCATTTTTTTTTCGGATGACCAAATTCAATGCTTGTCGGCCGTGAACTTGCGGCGTTTTGCGGCGGGCGCCGCACCAGATAAACATTTTTGTCAGGCGAAGAATTTTCACTGTAATTGCGATTTTTTGTGCTTGCTCTCTGTATCAATTTTTTTTTAATCTTCTTTTGGAAATTGATATAATTCTAATTATAATTTGATATAATTAAATAATTATTATACAATGTCGCGTAACCTACACAAGGAAAAATAATGCCAGGACATGACAGATCACAAAAACGATGCATGTTTTGCTATCTGGGGTCATCATGATCAACGAGTGCTCAAAATACTTGTAAAATATGTGCGTGTGTGTGTGTGAAGTAGTCTTCCGATCTATTCCACATTTTTTTAAAAGTGTTTCGTGGCTGAACTTAGATATGATTAGATTTTGGGATATATAAACACTAAAATGGAGGGGGAGGGTATTGTATACGTGTAAATGTATTACGTGTCACTTTTTCAATGATCAGTATGTGGTGCTTTACCGGGGGTATTTAGTTATAGATAACAGTAGGAAAAAAACGAATGAAAAAATACGAGTTTCACTACTTCAATCACTGTTTATCGATCTGTCATGCTCGGACATTATTTTTCTTTATGTTGGTTACGCGACATTGTCTATAATAATTATTTTATTAAATCAAATAAAATATCTCCCAAAGAAGATAAAAAAAGATACAGGGAGCAAGCACAAAAAAACGCAATTATAGTGAAAATTCTTCGCCTGACAAAAATGTTTATCTGATGGTGCGGCGACCGCCGCAATCCGCCGCGAGTTCACGGCCGACAACCTTCTTCGATATTTCAATATTTTTTTTTCTACTCTTTCATTTGAGCCCTCGTTTATAGAAATTCGTTCGGTAGAACGCGAGATATGACTTAGTCATTCTCAATATCCATTAGTCAATTCAATACACAATTAGGGGCTTCGCCCCTCCGGCTTTCGGCCGCCAACTGCATCGGGGGCTCCATCCCCTGGACCCCTGGCGCGGGTCGCGCGTAGCGAACTCGCCACGCTCGCAAGTTTTATCACTAAATTAGGAAAGATATGGAAGTTTAAAGTTTATCGTAGGGAAGGGGAAGTGTTCGGTTTCCCTCAGGTGTCTTCTTAATAAGGATTGAGGGGAGGGCTGGGATATATATATATATATATATATATGTGTATATACTGTGTACATACTGCATACATTTATATATTAGTTCTACTGTACACATATCCATTGCCTATATTTTTAATTATATATGTATATATTATGAAATATATCTTTTTCTATTTAAGTTTGTTTATTAGTAATACATACATATTATATACATAAATATTTATAAATTAAATAATTTATTTACCTAATTTCACATTATTTCGTTCAAATGAATGAAAAAAACCGCATTGATCCTCGGCGGGATTATACTACTTAATCTATTACCAACAATGTAATTGTTTGATGATTACGCACATTTCATGAAATTAATGAATCAGCATGATTTTGGTGGTGATGATGACTCTAAACATAATCCTAATCACGAATATGAATTGTATTATAGATACTGCGTATGTCGTTAAATAACAGCTGTTGATTGTGACCTGATTATGGACCATTTTGTAATGAACATTTACTACTGCCGGCCGAGTTATCATAATTCTGAATTCTTTATTCAAATTTCAATCAGTGAAGTAGTACCGGGAATACTACTCTTCCAAACCCATTCACGTGATATTCATATTAAATCGAGAGAAGCCGGGTGAAATACCGATGGGAAATAAGGTCGGTGCATTTTTCGGCTTCCTTTTAATAATAATAATAATAATAAGGAGACATACAATGCGTATTATTGTATGATGACAAACGGTCTTTGGTATAGTATTTTCCATCATGCAAATATATAATAAGTTCTTTTAAAGTATTAAAGAAATTACTTTTAAAACGAGTTTCGAGTATCATTATAAATAATAACATTGCCTCTTATATATTATATTATATAAGTTTTCAATATATATATATATTGAAAAATTATGAAGTCACCTCTCGAAATAATGAATTCTTAAAAATGAACTTATTGAAATAAAAGTGGAAAGCTTTTTACTAAAAAAGTTCTGATTTCACTTTTCTTTATAAGAAAATTAAATTTTCGCAAAATCATATATAAATTTTTAATTCCAATCAAACTTAAAATGAACACAATATTACACATCAGTTTCGCTAAGCTTTATTTACAGATTCGTAAACAAATACCTCGTTCAATGTTGTCAACGAATCTTTTTTTTTTTTTTTTTTTAATATTTAATTAGCATAAATACATTATACAAATAAGGTTATCAGTTCGCAAAGCAATTTTTTTAATATAAAATACAATGCGATTTATTATTATTGTATATCTTAAAGAATAATTAATATTAATAATTTATTGTGACACATTTGAAAACTTCTGTTATACCAATTGTCTATACTGATATATATATATATATATAAAAGTTCGTGTTTTCATCTCTCGAGCGAGTCATCTTCTTTTTCGCGATGCGATACGGAGCAAAACAATAACAAGTACAGAGTAGAACACGAGAATGAAATATACCTTTCAAACTTATTTTGACAATTAACTGTTTCTAACAATATCAATTTCTCAGAAAATTCTATCCATCTATAATGTGAGATTTAATCATAACTTTAATCAATCACGAAGAACCTTGGAGGCAAAGCCTTAAGATGACGTGAAATGTCTTTTCGATGGAAAACGAATTTTCCTTATTAAAATTGCCAGGTACAAAATACGAGTAATGGCCAGCATCCAATGGAAAACAACAACGGTAAAATATAACGACCAATACAAAAAAAAAACATATATATATATATATATATATATATTACTGATCTAAACTTTAGATTTTCTTGGAGATTCAAAATGAATCAAAATGATTTTTTGAAGAAAACGAGGAATATCAATTAAGTAAGAAATTGCATTAGACAATACTTAAATTGATTAACGAACTATTCAGGTGTCCGACAATTCGTTTACTGAATTTTCAGATAAAAATGAAAAAATAATAGTTCATCTCTAATGAAATTTACAAAAAGAAAATTACTATTTTTAGTAAAATCAAAGGAGACACCTGACAGAAATAATTCTGCTACATATACAAAACTAAAACAAAAAATTGACAAATTAAAATGTGACACCACCATTTTTTACATTCATTATTTTTCTATTAATAAGAAAAACAATTTTTTACAAATTGCAACACTATATTTCAATAGATGTATACTTAGAAACTAAGATGGCACGTTCCATCGTTAATTTTTCAAGATGGCGCCTGGAACTGGAAAGAATTTCTCACTTTGTCTTCTTCATAATCCTAAACTTATTTACCCCTTATTATACATTTTATTTTTCCATACGAAATACTCGGGGTTTTCAGAAGTCCCTAGATTCAAATCTGTTTTGAGATTTACATAATTTAAAATTCAAAATGGCGTAATGAAAATTACATTTTACCTTAATATGGTTGCGCTCACCATATTATTTCGATGAAATGAATGTAGCATTCATTATTTCCTTCGTGTTGAAAACTTGAATATGTCAGACGACTGTCAGAGAAATTTCAAATTGATTCGAGTCAAAATAAACAAAAAATAAAAAACTATATTTCTTTTTTTGAAAATAGCACTACGCGAACACGATTTTTCCATAATTCATTCCTAAATCCACCAGGGACTTTGTTCGTTAAAGTCGAAATATGCGTTCTTGAAAGTTTTCGAGAAATGGGAAATGATCGATAGAACAAGTTCTTACGGTAATGGGCGCGATTCGGATTGATATCCCCTTATAAATGTGCACATTCTGGTAATCTCTCCCTCTCGTCATCCCTTATCTGCAACATACAGATAAGGATAACGAGAATATGTCTCGACTGCTCCCCCCATGCTGATTTATGAAGCATTATACATCATTGCAGCTGCACAGGGTAATCAAGACGGATTGGGAGATTTCATCGAAACAGACCGAGCGGTTAATTAAATTTACCCACGCTGTACTTTTTATTTTAACCCATTTCTCATTCGTACATCGCTGCGCTATTTTTATACACTAAGGTTGAAATATTAAGCCTTTATGTGGACAAAGCGTATAGTCATAAATTGAAACATCGGCTTGAAAGATTGACTTTCTCTACTGTTTTGTACAAGTATGTCTTACGAATAACCTCTGATAATTCCAAGTCTAATCTATCTGTCAATGATGATAATAATTACTAAATATATACTTATTAGGCACACTAATTATATACGTATATATTTAGCCTTCACGGCACAAAACCGCCAATTTGGCAAAATCAAAGTAGAAACAAAAATGTGCTATTCATGGTTTTAGAAGGTTTAAACAACGGTACCATGATTACAAGTGTTATATTGTGATTATAAATGAATACTGAGGGAAAAAATTCAAAATCCTTGAAAATGCGTTCACAAAATCGTTGATTTGCGCATTAATGGGTTGCAACGAGATATCGTTTGAAGAATAGAGCGAGATTATTCGACATTAAACGCATATACATGTGGAAGTGACATCATTCAAGTTTACGTGACAAACCTTACTCAACGCGACTTTGATTGGAACTACTCCGATAACTTTTCGGAGTCGAAGTTCGAGCAAACTTGCGGCAAACACGTCCGTCAACATTTCTCTCTTGGCAGATAAGTCTCTTGACAGTTAACGTCGTCAATCCCTTTGTCTTATATCGTGTATTCTTTCTCGTAAGGATGCTTCGGTTCTGTATATACGCGTCTCTTTATACAATTTTTACGATCTTTATACACCAGCGTTATAAATATCCTGGCTGATTTAAAGCTTTTCTCCTACTTGAGACAGCCTTCGAGAGAAAATGATCCGGTATATAGAAAATTGGATATTTAATGGAAACGTGCATTATTAAACTGGAGAGCCACTTGGCAAAATGTTACGACTGATAGTCGATATATACAGGGTGTCCCGTAACTTTACATTCAACTTTATATTAAATATCAGAAGCCGGAAATCAGGAAAATGATACGTGCATTTACCGCTTTCGCCTGCAGATGGCGCGACGTTCGAGGGCTCCAATATTCGTTGTCCAGAAAAATCTTTCCTGTAATTGAATGTAAAAAATTCTCTTTCTCATGCTTGATGACATTTTCCAACAATGTTGTAAAAGCAAAACTCTTGGACAAAATGTCCAAAGTCTTCAGATCATAATCGCAAAACGTATGACGTACTATCAGTTTATCTATAAGCGGCATTCGAAATATGACGAAATTCCGAGTCACTCTGTCGGTAAGGGATAATTATTTTATTAATTACAATATTAATATATGTAAACAGACGTGGCATTGGGCAGCGGATATGGCGATGTCACTTTACCAGCGTCGTCCCATCCCGTGTGTATTTTACGGGGTTACGTTACCGCTTCGTATCGTGCAAACTCGGAAACTAATGTAATTTATGGGCTAATGCTGCTCATCGCTCTCCATCGCACACAATCCGGAGTGGTGCGTTCATATATGCCCACAGTCTCTGACCACAGTGCGCAGATCATAATACTAAACTAATTTGGTTTCGTAACTAAACGCACTTTGTCGGTTCAAGATACATACACGTCTCACGTGCGACGAGAGACGATGGAAAACGTTTCCAAAATGCATCAGTCACGGCAACTGCGGTATACCGGATGTTGATTAAGTATAAGTCTGGTGTTTACACGATCTGATTTGTATATACCTATAGCGCGCAGGTTGAGAACAAAATTCGATCATTTGATAACGACAAAATGTGAGTTTTGCTCATTCATTGATCTCGTTATAAACGTTGAAAAAATCTGGATATACTTCAAACGTAAAATTAATCGTGCTGTACGATTTTGTCCTTCAAATGAAAAACAAAGATGACATCCGACGAAGATAGGTTCTAGATTAATTAACAAAAATCGAATATATTCATCCAACATTTTATTTGTTGATCAACAATTTTGCATCTAAATTCAGATAAGGAGATGAAATAAAAATGTTGCTTCGTGGACCGGAAACTTCAAAACGTAATGGCGGAAAAATTGAATTTCAAGGTGGCGATATCCAATTTTTGACGCGTTGTACTTTCAAAAACCTCCTAAAGTGTTTTTGAGAAATCCGTGTTTTGACAATGGGGGTAATAAAAATAAAAATTTCAACAAATGTAACGAAAAAAAAACTTTAAATGTTTTTTCATATTAATGTTTTTGCAAATGGCGGACACTTATTTCTCCGAATCTACTGAAATGATTTTAATAAACTTTATTCGTTCTGTTCATTAACATTATGCGACGTTTAGTTTTTTTTTTATTTATTTTTTCGTTTTTGTGTTTGTTTTTGTTTTTGTTTTTTTTCTTGTTCTTTTTGTTTTGTTTATATTCTTTCTTTTGTTTTTATTTTTTCTTTTGTTTTATTCTTTTACTTGCCAATCCTGAGATCAACGGGACAAGTCCTTTTATGGATGCTCAACTTTGACGCCATCTACAGATTGCAAAATGAGATGAAAATTAAGTACAAACTTTTTTGTTATTCTTCAAAAATATATACTAATGTCCTCAAAATAATTTTATAATTATTTTCAATAAAAAAAAAATCTTCAAAAATACGTAGGTATATTAAGACTCTTTTGTTAATTAATGTACATCCCTTTATACAATTATGTATTTCTATTTTCGTCTTTTTTTTGTTGTGTTTTTCATTCATTTTACAATCCCTCAATAGCTGTATTGTATCGTTAACAAATACATCAACAACATAATGCAGAATTAATACAGAATAATACCGTAGTTTGAACTTTTAAAAAAATAATTTTTCATCAATGCGATGCATTGCAAATTGTCCACCTTTTCATATAAAAATAGACCGTTTGCTATTGTGCGAGATATTATTCGCATAGCCGCGTGCTTGACATCGGGCTCTTTCAATTGACTAGCATTCAATTTGGCATCAACAGTGGCAGTTAATGTTCATCAGACCGAAAAATAGAATTAACGCTCAATACTGTTTTTCGCGCGAATAAAAGTTGACGTGAAATTATTAAAAGCTTTTAGAAATGACACTAATAAATTACCAAAATTGTTCTGTATTTAATGTGACTATATGTATATACAGGGTGTTTCATTTTAATCCGACCACGCAGATACCCCTGTAAAAATGAATGATATCAAAAAATGACCTGTACAAAAGTTGAAGGGGATATGGGGGGCCATCCACATGGCACCAACAATCTTGACCTTAAACTCGATTTTCAAGGTTATTTCAAGGTCAGAGTGATTTTTTTAAATGAGAACTCCTATTTTTTATCCCGGATTTGGAAACAGCGGAAAATTTCACGTTCAAAACGATATTTATACGATATTTTCAACAAAGTCATGGCAAGGTCGAATGAAGGTAAAATTTGCGAAAATTGTTAAATTA
>JAPYZR010005615.1:0-10637 GCA_030522945.1 Trichopria nigra
TTTGAAACGGCTAAAAATGTAAGGGTTTTTCGTTCCGTGAGCCGCCATTTTGTTTTTGAAGCAATTGTGTCATCAACCACAACTTCGGGCGCATCGAACAGCGTGTTTAAAAAAAAAATAATGTTAGGACGTTTTATTCAGGAGAGAATTGGAAAAAAGTGAAGAATCGGAAAAATTTTTGTTGGTAAGTTCAATACTTCGCCCGCCTTGCGTCAGCCGAAGTAATATATGTTTGCAGGCCCGTTGAATTAAATAAGACCTCAACGATTCTTTCTACCTATTACGAAGATCGACGGAAACTGGGCAAGAACGAACACTGAAAAAGCTGATACTTTTGCTACTCATCTGTGCGAAACTAGCTCAACCGCAAGTAAAGTTCTCTCCGATGATAAAGAAAATAATTTTATGCAAGAAATCAAGATTTTCCGAGGACGATGCATCCATTTTTTACGTTAATTAATGAAGTTGAAGGTATTATTAAAAATCTTAAAATTAAAAAATCACCTGGTTATGATAATATTGATGGAATAATTATAAAAGAACTATCAATTAAAGCAATAAGGTTCATCACAATATTGATCAAGGCAAGCTGTTGCTTATTTTTTTTCCTGATCAGTGGAAGGTGTCTCAAATAATTTGATTATTAAACCTGGTAAAGATCGGGGCGTGGTCTCAACTGACAGACCCATTAGTCTACTTATTTTTACTAACATTTTTACTAAAATTATTTCTTAGATCATACATGAACAACCGTGTATATCAGGTCAAAGTATAAGAAACATTACCCTAACTCTATTCCTGGGTCCTACACTACATCCATTATTTATTAAATGCAGGTGACACCGCATTGCTGTCAATTAACTCAAGTTCAATCGCAGTTTCTCAGTATTTGCAAGAACATGTTCACAAAGTGCAGGAATGGTGTAAACTATGGAGAATTAAGTTTACCGAGAACAAACCAAACCACGTTACCTTTTCTGTTCACAAACTGACATGCTCAAAAATTCATTTCAACGCTAAACCAATACCACAATTATCTTGGTATACATCTAGATTGTCGTCTTACGTGGTAAGTGCATATCTAGGCTAAACTTAAGCAGCTAAATTTGAACATAAAAATCCGGTGTAAATATAAATAATGACATGTTCATATATAATGCATTCTTAAATCGGTTTGGATGTATGGGGCAGAACTGTGGGGAAGTGCATCAAAATTCAACATCAGTATTCTGGAAAGATTCCAGTTAAAATTCCTAAGAAATATCGCAAATGCACCTTGTTATATTTCTAATGAGCTCATTCGGAAAGTCTTGGGCATCAAAACGGTAGAAGGAGAAATCATAATGATTCGATCGAATTACAAGGAAAGAAAATCAAGTGTCACCCTAACAAATTAGCTGAAATTCTCAGTAATCCTACAAGATCAAGACTGAAGAGATTCAGAAGTTTATTTTGAGAAAAAAACCATAAATGGAAATTATTTATTAAATCTTAGTTAACTATATTACTGTTTCACTGTAAGAACTTATAAACGTTAAATATATTTTATGTTTATGAGTGCTCTCCACTGAGTGGTGAGTTGCTCGCATGTAACTGGAAATCAGAAAGGACGTCCCGATGAAGGTAAAATTGAAGCAGCCATGAATGACATTTATAATTATCTTTCGGTAAATAAAGACGAATGTCAATTTTCTTTGGACCATTTGATGTCTAAAGTGAAAGCAGATTGCCCATGTTCTCTCACAGTACGAAATCAACTGAAAAAAAGATATGGTGATGAAGTAATAATTGTTTGTATACAACACGGTAATATTGTGTGTTTTTCAAAAACACTGGCTACAAGCTCATATCAGACGCATGATACACACAACGAGAAAGAAACATCAAACATGAAAGATTGCACGTCGTCCAGGAATCTGCCGCAATTATTGTCGAAGACATTCGGTCAATGGTTTATGATAGGCAAACTTACCCGACAGCTGGCAACTTTATGCACAATGTCGAATCTGAAGTTACCGAGTCTTTACGAGTGTTTTTGTCTTGAAGTTATTACCAACAATAAGAAGGGCAATACGGATCGTTCTGCACAATCGTTGAAGACAATCTGTTTATCTATTGCACACTATTGTTTCCGAAGAATCTTGCGATAATATGGACACCGTTCGCGTTGATGACAGCTCCGATGAAGGTGATGGTCCTAATATCTCTTACATGGAAGAGAACAAAAAAATTACAGTAACGACCATCAACATCCAGAGTCATATACAGAACCGTCGAGGAAGCGTGGGAAGGTGTAAAAGACACTTACGTATAAATGTGTATTTTTTATCACTATCATTGCGACGTTATTTTCCGCAAACTCGTTCCCGGGACCCGCATCTTCGTTTGCCGTCCGCTAAATCGGACTTTACGCCGAGCCGGCGTGCGCCAGGCGAAACGAAGCTACGCGCGGTCAACTTTCCCGAGCGCGGCTAGCTCGGGCTTTCTTTCCGAACCCGCCCTCGATGTCGAGAGCAAGAGCTGTTCCAGAGGGGATCAGCTCTCGTCTCTGTCCGCTCCTGAAAAAACGCTGTACAATATTCAACGGCGGAGGGACAAGGGTAATATCAAGAGTAAATATATAATTAGGCCGAATACAGTAATTATTATTTATTATTAAAGAACTCAAATAGAACAACGACAGTTCGTAAATATAGGCCGACTTACTTCAGGGCACTCAATGCCTCGCAGTGGACGTTCCTGGCTGGCCAAATTTTCTATAAACATCAATTCGTAACAACTCACTCTTAATCGTAAGAATACATCGACTTTCGGTAATATTTGCGTTCGTACTCCAAACTCCAACTCGACTTCTGACCGCGTCGACTGCTCAACGGTAATTGCTAGCATACGGACTCGCCTCGCCTAACAAGAATGGCCCGGTTGGCCGACTCCCGCAGACGCGACGCGCTTCCATTGGCTGGGGAATCTGTCGTTGCTTAAAGCGGCGCCTGATATACATACCGTGCTTATAGATTTCGAACTCCGAAATCAAAGGAAAACCTTACATTTGCAACACAAGATTCATGTTCTTATTTTATACTCTTATCGTTAATAAAAATAATATATATAATAAAAAACTATTTACCTCGGTTATGAAAACTATTGTGCTATAATGTTCATATATTTGCAATGATATAAACCTTAGATTTTTATACTGAAATAAATTGGTCGTTTAACACTTCGAAAAGGCTGTTTTTTTACTATTTTTGATCTCTAGCGGATGTAATTTTCAATATTTTTTAATGAAATAAGCACCAATCTTTATATATTTATTCACTCTCTTAAAGTTTGTTCATTTTTCATTTCGATTCATTGGCACAGAAATATAAGCGCGTGGCGCAGTGTCCAACCGCCGGTCAGGATGATTTTGTTCGTTTTTTCAAGCTCTAGAACTTTCTCATACATAAACAAATTTTATTTATTCACCAAAAAAGATATAAGCAAAAAACCAAAAAGTGAACTTTTTTTACTGTTTTTTTTTTAACGATAAATTGTTAAATATTAATTTTTAGGAAAAGTAGTCTAAAGGAAACTTGCAGAGGTTCAAAAAACCTACAAAACCATTTTTTAATTTTTTCTGTACGATCAATTGGTGCAGAGATAGAGCGAAAACAAAATTTTTAGTTTGTGTGTAAGTTGTGCTAGGGTGATGTATATGTTGGATGTTTATGACTCGTCTTGTGAGAGATGATGGTAAACCTTGCTAGTTGAACCGTAATGGTGTAGAAGCAAGTACAACTAACCTATGCCTATGTCCTTGTAGAGTCTACATCTGTCAAAGGTTCTCCACAGCCTAATTAAAAAACGGACGTACACAATGTTCGTTGGCACCATTAACAAAGGAGCGTAACGTAACATTACTTATTCGCGTTCAAGTATGATTTTAGTTCAAGTAAGATTTTGCGACCCTCGGATCACCGTCCTTTCTCACGGACTTTAGTGTCCTGGCTGACACGGCGCCAGGTGAGCAGGCTGCATCGGGGTTTCGACGACCCATTAATCATCCCGAGCCCTGCTAGCGCGGGGTATTCGGACCCGCACTCGTCTTCGAGAGCAGAATATGTCTCAAGAAGGGCCAGTTTCGGTCTCCTTTCTTTCCTGAAATACGCGGAAACTCGCGGCACGAATATAGACGACGGAGGGACAAGGGATCACATAAAAATAAACTTATTTATTTATTTTAATGAAAGAAATATAAGGAAACACTAGGCTTTATTTGCTTAACATAACATTAGACCAAAGCCACTTACATTTTCTGATGTAAAAATTTCAGGAAGGCAAAATTTCGAAATGGTGTGGGGGGGGGGAAGTTATTTTTACGTAAAATGTACTATGAATTTGATCGGAAATCGTAGATCGGGGACTTTCGGGGTTATTGAAATCAAGTTCATTATCAAACAGGCCAAATTTCGAAAAGGGATGGCGGGAGAAGTAATTATTACGGAAAATTTACTTTCAATGTGGAAGGGGAATATGTTAATTATTACCTGAAAAATGAAAAATCTCGATTTGATGGCGGGCGGGAAGGGGTAAAGTCGTAATCATAACTAAGTTTTCATGTATTTGATTTTGAATTCAGTTTCGAAAATGTTAAGTTTATAACATGACGGTGGAAGGGGGGATACCACGTAAAATTGACATCCAATTTGAATAGGACTTCGGGTTGTTGATTTTGATTGTAGTATCGAAATTACGTATTTTGTAACCCCCTATTGATGAATTACAAAATTGTGCGCACAAATTAAAAATTTTGCAAGCGTGCGGAATGTGAAGTCTTGAAAATGGACGTTTTCAGAAATATTAAAATTAATTTTATTATGCGTATATTACATACTTTGGATGAAGGATTCATAACAAAGAAGGCGGAGTGGTTTCGGATGAAGGTTAAATTAAACTATAAACTAGGGGATTTGTCCTAGTTTGCAGCCGCTCGGCACATCATTCGTTACACGTATACAAATTAAAGTTAAATTTTTTTTTTTTTATTCCCCCAGAACAATATTACAATCTGTCCAATGATGGACAATAGGTAATAGTTTTATCATTACAAATTACATGAAAGGAACGCGTCCAGTGATGCATCCTTAATAATAATTATTATTATATTATTATATTATATTATATTATATTATATTATATTATATTATATTATATTATATTATATTATATTATATTATATTATATATATTATACCTCATTATATTCATGGGTATCTTGCTCATAAATTCGTTTTATATTTTAAGATTTGGATTACACTAAATCGCTAGGTATTCGCCGCTTGAGGCGGCGCACAATTCGAGTTTTGTCCATGAGATTTCTCGTAAGTGTGTTTTGATGAACACACGCCTTTCACGGTAACGAGTACAATGTTTCTTGATTTGTTCTTTAACAGTAGGAATCTGCAAATCATGGTGAATCGTTTCATTTGTACCATACCAAGGAGCTTCAACAATCATTCTTAGTATTTTTGATTGGAAAAGTTGGAGTATCTCTATATTAGAGTTTGCCGCTGCTCCCCATTGTTGAATTCCGTAGGTCCAGATGGGTGTTGATATGGTTTTATATAGCAATATTTTACTTTCGACAGAAAGTCTTGATTCTTTGGAAAGTAACCAGTACATTTTTCTCAGTTTATGTCCAAGCTGTTTTCTTTTAGTAAAGATGTGTTTACGCCATGTCAGTTGTCGATCAAGTTGCATGCCTAGGTTTTTAGCGTCTTCGGCTTGCGGAATTTCAATGTCGCTAAACACCACCGGTGGACACGTTTCATATCTCGTAGTGAATGTCACTTGTGTACACTTTGTTTCATTTACTCGGATTCGCCAGGTTGTCATCCATTTTTGGAGGGAATTTAAGTTTTGTTGCAACAATTCAGATGCGCCTCGAGGACTGGAATTTGAAGCTAGGATAGCAGTATCATCATCAAAAGTAGCCGTGATTATGTTTGTAGATGTAGGTAGATCACTGGTATAAAGCAGGTAAAGAAGGGGTCCGAGTACACTTCCTTGGGGGACTCCGGAATGTATTTTGCGTAGGCTTGTCACAGCATTTTTGTATTTGATTAGAAAGTGTCTATCTTGAAGGTACGATTTGAAAATGTTAAAATAATTAATTGGTAACTGTTGTTTAATCTTATAGAGAAGGCCGGTGTGCCAAACTTTATCGAAAGCCTGTGTTATGTCAAGAAATGCTACTGAGCAATATTTTTTTCCTCGAAGTTTTTAATAATAGTGTTGAAACGATGTTCGTTGAAACGAGAACACTGGAGCTAAGCTCTGGTACCGACGCTCGGAGTCCGAGCATTGTACCCATCTTCCGTCTTGGCCAAGGTCTCCTACCGGAACAATAACGGGCGTTAAGCACTTCCCTGGGTTCAAAATACCCTGACCGCTTCCCGGAGAGACTTACGGCCAACGTCGACTCGGTCGACGTTCCCTGCGTCCACTACTGCTCCCGTCATCGGCGTTAAACGTATATATTATAAGGCGGAATGGACCGCATCATAATTTGTAATAAATACTGGTTTATTGGAACTCTCAGTGTACGATTTTCACTCATACCCTTCCCTTCTGGTAGAATAAGCATTTCCTAAACGACCCTGGCGTGCCGACTGGGCCGGCGACGAAAAGCACCCGTTACAGTGATTACCAAGCGATGAACTTGTTCCGTAGATGCATGCTGATGTCGAAAACCATATTGGTGTTCAGGTAGCAGTTTGTTCCTCCGAACAGTCGGAATCAATCTTTTTAGTAGTAATTTCTCAAACACTTTAGATATAATAGGCAAGAGACTAATTGGTCGATATGAGGTTGTATTTTCTGGTGTTTGCGGGCTTAAGAATCATTATAATTTGTACTACTTTCCATTGAGAAGGAAATAGGCTTGTCCTAAGTATGGCGTTAAATAACTGGGTTAGGTAGATGTATCCTATTTTTGCTAATTCTTTCAAGATTTTACCCGTTGTCAAGTCGTACCCAGGCGATTTGGTCGATTTTAGTTCATCCTTGATGATATTGTACACTTCTTTAACATTAAATTTTTTTACGGAGATTTCCATTTGATATGGGTATGACCCAGATACTGATGTATTTCTTCTTCTGCCTCTGTCGAGATTTCTCTTGGGTTGGGGACAAAGTCCTTATCAAGATAAGATGCAAATACTTCGGCTTTTTCTTGATTACTTCGTGCCCATTTTCCTGTTTCTGTTCGTATTGGTGGAATTTAGATCTGTGGTTGTTTCAGATATTTGACCTGGTAAGGGATTTGATAGTATTTCTTTTTTCCGTAATGGAGGATACAACGATTTTTGTAGACCGAACACCCTTTGTAATTGGATGATTGACTTCAAACAACACGCATTTAACATTCTAGATTTTACCTTGAATTGTACACTTTGGTGTTTCATGTTTTCCTGCGCATTTAACACATCTCGGTTGTCTTGTGCAGTAGTTTTGTGTATGACCGTATCTCTGGCATCTTATACATTGCGGGATTTCTCTTCGTTTATTTGGTGGCTCAAATCTGATTTTCGTGTGCAGTAGGAATTCCACTTTGTAGATGTCTTTATTTGATACGTCGGTCTTTAAATCAATAAATAACATTGATAGTGGTTCTTTTGTTGTTTTATGCCGTATATTTGATATATTTATGACCTTATGCCCATGACTTACAATTTCTTCTTTAAGGAGTGTTAGATCGGAAGAACTATGCATATTTCTTAACACTACTTTGAATGGTCGTTCAGCCTTTTTCTGGTAGGAGTGAAATTCGGTGTTTTTTTCCTTCAGTGCTTTGATTATGGTGTCATAAGCATCCATTGTTACAGATTGCATTTTGACTTCATTGTTAATTAGTGCTCTTAAATTGTACGATTCATTGACAATTTGATTAAATAGGGCAATTAATGGTTTTATGCCTACAACCACTCCGACATAAATGGGTGGTGGCTTGGGTTGTTTTTCATCCGATAATTTCGGCGAGTTACCATTTTCAGTCTGCATCTCTTCTTCAGTATCATGCTCTTCGTTTAAAGCTGAATATCTATTTATCGATGTTGCTGCGGGATTTAACCAGTAGTCTATTTTTGTTTGTTTAGCTCGTGGAATTTGTTTACTTGGAGCGTTTTCAGGACTGTTACGCAGTCGCTTTCTGTTATCAGCTGTTTTCCAGACTGTCATTGTTTGTTGTTATTTGTTAGAGGCATTTAACGGCGACCAGTAAAGACAACTCTTCGCGGTCTCGTAAACAATGTCTCGAAGTAACCGTTAATCTATTTTCACAACGGCAAAAATCTTGATTTATGGAATCGCACGTCTGCTGATAAAATCCTGCTATCAAGAGAGCAAAAGCTTGAATCCATTGTATTAAATGACACTAATCGTTCACTAGAACGCAACGTAGAGAGTTGCATGAGGTCTCATTTTGAAGCTATGGTTGCCTACTTTCTTTTGTGATTGGTCTTCTTTAAAAACTCAAGATCGTGGCATCAATATGCCGCTTGAAATTCATAGAATTGTTTGTTACGGCGAAATATTCAATTTTTTAGCTTGATTCTTTGTTTTTTCATGCGCTGATTACGCATCTAAAGTAAAAATTTAAACATCCAAAATGGCGGTTCCAATGCGTCGGGCGAATTTTTGAAAAGTGAATGGATTTTGTTGAGAATCTTTACTCGGGGTTTTCCGTGGTCACAGATTACGAATCTAAAGTCGAAATTCAAAATGGCGGAGGAATTTTTGTCATACTCATCATTCCAGTAAAAATTTGCGAAAAATATCCAAAAGTATATTGACAGAGAAACCCAGCTTATCGTAATATCGTAAGGTCTGCAGTCACTGTAGATTGCGATGCTCTGCTAATAAAATGAAGGTGATGACTGATGGTGATGGCAAATGACGTGAAGGTCATTTCGCGGAAAATATTGATGTCGTAGACCGTGAAGAGTATACGCCGTCAACAGATGAAAATAGCATTTCGTTATCACGATTGCCCGAGTTAGAAGAACCACTACAAGGATTAAAAGATCTATTTTCAAGTTTGGCAAGAAATGATCCTTATAAATTGAAAATACTTACCATATGTCCACCATCTTGGGGTATTAGGAAAATTGCTGCAGAGTTTGGGACAACAACATATATTTAGCAACAAAAGCGAAAGAACTATGATCGACTAAAGTTGATTTGGCCGAAAGAAATGTAAAACGCGGTAAAACCTTGTCTCTTGAAACTACTAAGAAAATAGATGATTTTTTTTTTACGATTCAAATAGTAGGCTATTGTCTGGAAAAAAAAGGATGTAGTATAGGTTAAAAAGAATGGAGTACGTGTCAATGTCCAAACATACGAATTGTGTATTCTTGAAAAATTCTGTGAGACATGACACAGCTGCCGTATATACTATACAAAAACAGTAAATGTCAGAAATGAAAAAAATCGTGGCCAACGCGAAGGCTATGATTTACATGTCGGACGGTGCAAAACAGCACTTCAAAAATAGATTTCAAATGGCGAACCTCTTAAACTATAAACAAGACTTTGATCTTAATGCAGAATGGCATTTCAGCGCAACTGCGCACGGCAAAAGAGGATACGATGGTCTCGGAGCAACGTTTAAGAGAGATTATAGAGCTAGTCTTATGGCTAAGCCTTCACATCGACTACTAACTTCAGATGCGTTACATAACTGGGCAAAAGGACAATTTAAAAATTTTTCATTATACAAAAGTTGATCATGATAAATCAACGAGACAGGTAAATAATAGATTTCTTTCAGCGTTACCTGTTCCACAAATTTTAATGAATCGTTCTTTTAAAGTAACAGGATCTAAAACATTATTTGTGAAATGGTTTTCCAATGCATTCAATGCAATCGAAGTTGATCTTCAGAATGTAAAATGAAAAAATGCGATTTTGCATACAATCATTTAATACGCATACTCCCATGCCCACACACACACACATACACAGGCACACACGCGCGCGCGCGCGCGCATACAGGGGAACCACCTTATCAAAGCACCCTGAAATCCGACTGTGCGACCTCCGCGGGGTGCACGTTTGATGACGGTAACACTAGCGGTATAGTGCAGACTTTTCGAATTAAACACCTTTCATTCCGGATTGGTATTCGTAATCTGCGACCGCCGAAACGCCCGAGTAACGATTTTCAACAAAATCCCTTCACTTTTCCAAAATTCGTCAGCCATATTGAATCCACCATTTTGATTTTTAAAATTTTGACTTTAGAAAACAAAGAATCAAGCTAAAAAATTCAATATTTCGCCGTCACAGACAATTCTATGAATGCCTTTGATGCTCGTTCTCGAAAGTTTATTATTTTATTATTTTCATGACCATCTTGAGTTTTTTAAGGGGTTACTCTGGAGCTCTAAAAAATGGCCTAAATTTGACAATTTATTCTGGGAGTAAGGAAAAACGAATCGAATTCTCTCTTTCAGGCTTTATTAAGTATGTATTGAAGTGTGGAAAAAAATTTTTTTGATATTTTCATTCAAAATGGCGGCTACTCGGCCGATCTTCAAAATTACGTTTTTTAAGAGGTCCTTTGCGGGCGACGGCCATTATAGGATCTCGTGC
>JAPYZR010005616.1:0-10635 GCA_030522945.1 Trichopria nigra
ACGTCACAATCACTGTTATGTAACTCTGACAATTTTGAGGCGACATTTTAATGTAACTATTACATAACTGTGACATAACTTCTGTGATTGTTTGCTGGGAATAGATCATAGAATTTGATGAATGTCAGCAAGTGATTGAATCAGGAAGTTTCTACGTCCATTTTTATGCACCTATTCAGTTAAGATTATGCTTTTCGTGTACAATAATGGATGTCGGGATAATACGACTGATGACCAAATGCAATAACGATATTTACATCCGCAGGACATCCAAAATGTCCGCTAATGTTCGATGTACTCATATGTAAAGTTCCTAGTTCTCTTCGCAAGCTAAATCCCTACGTAGAGGGGATGTACTGTAAACATTCAGTTTACATCTATGTATGTGTATCGTGGTCATCGAAAGTTGAGCAAAACGAAAGTCCACCAAACGCGAGTCAGATGCATCCGGGAGGTTTATATCTCTGGTAGTTTTTGCAGACATGTTTTTACTAGCACATTAGTTTCCTTGAATAAAGTCAAAATTCATTTCAAGTTTACGTTTTCTTGACGAATTTCGTTGCTTCCACTTTTTTTCTTAATAACGCCTGACTATAGCAGTCAGTATAGGGATCGGGCGTTTCAGAAATGATTTCCTCCCGTCAGAGTAAATGCATTTTCAGCTTTTTTCCATGGAAGAGTTTCCTTTCTATCTTCGTGAAATCCATGCATGTCACTTTTCCTTCGAAAAAAGGATAAGCGCATTTAAGAGCCAGCAGCCAACAAATAAAAATCGAAGACGAAACACGACCATATTTATATTTTACGATTTTTCAACCGTAAACGTTATTTCCTCGTCATATTCCCAGGATTTATTTCTCAACATCAAATACGCTCTTTTACGAGCGCGTGAGGATAATTCGGCTGACGTATGCGAGATTCGCTAAAGCGGAGATCTCGTACGTTTGTTACCCGTGCGAGCGCTCCGGGGCAACTTCTGAGTCAGTGCGCGATCGTGGCCTTCTTACCTTGACTTCGGTCGTTCTCGGACGAAACATACAGGCCGTTGGCTACTGTTCCCAAGAATCGCAGCGAGATCGTCGCGATCGCCGTCGCCGAGCGAGATCAAAGGACGTGGGGCACGAGAGGGGTCCGGTTATGGCAACTCTTGGAAGAACGTCGCGCTCGATTATCAAGATCCCGCCCTTGATGTAACACCTCGAAACTGCCTTTAACGACGCTCTTCAATAACGACCATGCCAAAAATAGCCGCGATGTTTTCATTTACGTCAGTTTGCATCTTGGTCGCTTCATTTTCGGGTGTAAACTTGTAAAACGGCGTCGGAAAGTATTTTTATAGAAACGGTGACGTAATTCCGAGATGGCGATTAAGATAAGGATCGTGAACATCAGAAACAAACAGAGGACACGATAATGTATATTACATTATATATATGTACATTGTACACATATATATACATATATTTTACACATTATACGTATACGCTTTACACACACATATATATATATATATATATATATATTGTCGTTAATATAATATATTATATCCTAAGTGCAGTTGAGTTTCAACACTTCCATACGAACAATTCATGCATCCAACATCATTGGTTTAGTAGAGTTTATATATATACATATATGTTAAACAAGACCAGATCACATCGTAGTACAGGTCATCGCCGCTAGGCGCTGTCACTTCCCGCTACAAAAATGGGTCTCCACGTACATACGTATATTATATACTGGTATTTGAGCAGCCTATTGGCAAATCTAGATATGACCTAGAATGAATTTCCATGATAAGGATCCACTTATCTCCTGACTTAGCCTGAAAAAGAAAGAAAGCGTGAAAATCATCGGAAAACGAAAGGTGCATAAAATTTTTATTAAATTTCCCGGTGCTCCCGCGATATCATTTTCATAAGATTTCCCGTCGTTTTCGCGCAATGCGCGGCAATTTATTAAAATTAGAACACTTATTAATTCAATGTGCTTCGAGCATAATGTTGGTTCTATTCAGTTTTTAATTAAATTACTTCTGACTTGCCGGTACGTCAGTAGACTTCAAGTCGCGCTCGAGTTCTGCCAGGAAATTTGCGTCGAAAACCTGCGGAGCCAATCGGATCTCAAGTTATATTGACACTGAGAACTTCGGAACTTTCGGAAATTACGTCACATAATCTTCGAAATACTGTGGATTAAATTACCTTCTTTTCGAAACGAAATAACGTTTAAAAGTGCAGGGAACTTCGTACCAGCATATTGGTCATGCTAAAGTCTCGCGACATTTGAAATATGACCGCCACGAATTAATTAAGGCTTCTATTTGACGATTGTTGCACACAGTTAGAAAAATTCTATTCAATTCATACCATATGAATGCTAAAAGCATTAGAGTGACGTATTTTTATTACATTCGATAATTTACTTGGCCAAATTCCGCATATTGTGGTCCTTGGGCGTAAAATTGGACAGACCCTGCAGAGAAGCCCATGTATATCATCACGAGTGAATGAAATGACGACAAGTTTGCATTCATGCATTATACATAAATTATTTGTAACTTAGAAAGGTGGTTGTAGACTCTATTTTTACGTAATTAAGAAATTTTTACACTTTGGTGTTGTATTGTAAACGTTTACTTTGCGCCCGCTGTTAATGTAGCAGGTTTTCATACATCGGTACCTTTCAAATGCAAGATTCCCTCGAAGAGTCTATCGGAATCACACACGCATACAGGAGCCCGTAATCGGAATGTTCCACAGAGCATAACTTGTTCATTTTGCTCGAAATATTAAAATCAATGTTTAATAACGCTCGGACATTTAAATAATGCAATTATTTCTTCTTGTTTCAATCTGTAAAATAACGTTAAATATCGCTTTGCGAGTGAGAGCATTCGCGCGCGACGGGCACCGTGGGGCAAACCTGTCTCCCTCGTACCGCTTAATTAATCCGATCGGCGCGTTGCCGCAAAAATTGATTTCCCAAGGAACTGATAAACAAAAAACCGCGGATCGGCTCCGATAAGATCGACGTACGAGGCCCGAAAGCAGGGGAAAAATGACGCGAACTCTCGCGTGTTTAGCATATAGTCGTCGTGAGAATTTGTTGTCATTTAATGGTTTGCGACCGCGGGACCTCGTCGATGACATTGACTGGCATACGTCGAGAGTATAATAACACGACGACGGCTCGTTGAACTCGCTCGCTAACAAGCTCCATTGCCACTTTATTATCGCGTCCAGATCGCTCGGGAATAGCCACAAATCACGTAGAACTGGTTATCCTGCGAAAGAGCGAGGGAGAAACATTGAGACACAGAAAGGGGGAGAGCGGTCACAAAAAAAGGATGCAGAACAAGAAAATTATATGATATATATATATATACGTATGTATGTATGTATATGTATATATAATTGATCACAGATGAAAAGTCGACTAAATACATAAGATGTCAAGATGTACACATATAAAGTAATAAGATGACCCAAAATGTAGCAAGAAGTAAATACATTTTCTTCATAGCTGTTATCACTGTCATCATTGTCATCGCTATCATCACTGTCATCACCATCGTAATTGTCATACGCGTTTTAACTGTCATCACGATCATCATATAGGCTGTGACGATTACCCGACATGGAATTTCCCTCTTATCCCAGTAGAGGACTTGGAACTTGTGACTGGACCTCTTTTTCCTAACTTATTTCTGGCCTGGACAAACCTACTTATATATTGAACAAAGTTGCAATTCTACCATGTAGTCGTGAAATAGAGCTACGATAGTTACTAAAGTTCGGAATAACGTGTGCGACGTTCACCAGCTTAGTCCGCGACTACTTCAGATAAGATACGTTAATTTCAAGTTCTTGGATGTTAAGTGCCTTGTGTATATTTAGCTCGAAGTCATTGTACGGACATTATTTAGTGTATCAAAATCCTGGAAATATCGGAATGTACGAATCCAATTTCACACTTCAATAATACTTATGATACTCTTGAGTAACACTTTACGGCTATTAAAGCGTGACTTAACACCATTGTTACCAGAGGAGTCCGGAAGCAATAAAATGACCGAATGACGAACTATGATGACGAAAATGGGAGATGAAAGAAAATGCGTCACGTGTTAATAATGAGAGAGACGGAGAAAGGAAGAAGGAGACGTAGAGAGAGAGAGAGAGAGAGAGAGAGAGAGAGGCAACATTCTTACCTGCGATAAGGGAATAAGCGAACGTCCGTCCGAGTGGATTCGCCTGTTGCGGAGGGACAACGCACCGTGCAACCTTCTGGTAAAGTCGTGAATTATACACGTTATAGAGATCATCGCTCGAGAATGGTGGCGCGCAATGCGCTCCTTGACATTGCTAATTACGCGGAGAGCACGTACTTACTTGAAATTTCCAAGACCCTCGGCGAAAGAAAAACCTGAAAAATAATAAGCGCGCACGAGAGGTTATCGGATCCGAATCCCCCTTCGGGGAATATTATTGCGATCGCGCTGTTTATTAACTTATGAAAATTAATGAAATCATAAATTAAAGATGATTTTTTTTATCAGATGACACAAATACGGGCGAGTGTGGGCTTTCGTTATGCTCCGTACGAGCGCGCCGGGTCTCTTTAAACGTTAATGCGTTTGGCGCGAGAATTTCAATGATTGTTTCGATTCGCGTTTGATGTATAAATTTATATATAAACTTACGTATATGCGTAAATTGTATAAATGCATACGTAAATGTATACATTTATGACATTAATAAAATGTTTTGACATTTAATAAATATTTGAGTCTTAACTCCGCGAAGTCCTTGCTGGATTTAATTATGTTCACGGATATTTGGAGCTTGACAGTTTTAGGCTTTTAAGTGATGAATTTGACGTTAGTTTTTAGAGAATTTTAGAATCCCATTTTTTACGTATTCATGTCATTTATTACTGTCCTGTCCTAACCTATAATGTTCTATATCTATATTCTCATATCGTCTTTCCGAAATTTGGCATCTGAATCTGATGCAAAATTGTTGATAAAAAGAGACAAGTCTAGTATAACGAAAGTCATTCTTTATCATTCATAACGCGGTATAATATTTCAATTGAAAATAGCTCTATCTTATTTGCCGATACTTATAATACATCTATCAAGTGGGAAAAGAGAGAACGAACGCAGTCGGTATCCGATTGAAAATTCACCGACATAAATTATGCAAACATTTCCAAGATAATAGGTAATACAAACGTTAGTCACTTGGCGACTACGTAAAGACCCGTAGTAACGTCTGAAAGAGCCCAAGAACTTATCGCGGGAATTTTATGAAAATCGCGCGCATTCTTAATTTTCTAGAAAGCAAAAGTTTCGAAGTCAGTGACTCGAAGGCGATAAGACAGGAGAGTAGGAGCGGAAAACGGCGAGTGCACTCGTCGAAGTTCGAGGTCAGCTTGCCGAGGCTACGGCATTCGCCGGTCGGTACTGCCGCAACTAAATCTTCGTTTATGACAAGAACAGATGTCTACAAGCCTTTGTTGAACCTAGTTTGCGCCAAGGCGCCATATAAGCCTCGCGCTACGCCCCGGTGTATACACTCGTGCACTCGCTTCCTTCTATACCCGTCTCCAAGGCCTTCTCTTTCCCTCTTTCTCTCTCCCTCTTACCCCCTCTCCATCTCTATATCGCTATCGCTCTCTTGCTCTTCACCTATTTGCTCGTTTTTTTGGTGCATCGTTTTCTATTCATTTCTCTACTTTCATTCTCTTTCTTCTTTCTTCGTGTATCTCCCATTCTCTATCCGGTTCATTAATGTTTTCTAACTTGCCATTTTCTGAAAGCTTTATTCTCACGTGGACTTCTAGTTTCGTGCTGTTTCTTCATTCTTAGCTCAAAGCGAATTCTCTTTCATCTTCTTTAATACTTCCTTCGCCGTTTTCCGACACTTTCTTAGTTTTGCCTTGCAATTGTTCAACTATTCCCTTTTCCTGAACTAATTTGTTGAAATGATAATTTTTCCATGGATATTCGATTTCATTGTTTCGAAAGGTAGAGTAGGTATATTGTTCGGGTGTTGATTTTTATTGCTACATAATTATTACATGATTGTTCCTTGCTACCTAAGTGTTGCATAGTTGTTACATAATCAGAATTGAATTTGCTGGAAATATAACATAAATTTTAGATAAGTATGATTTGAACACATGTGCTCTTCCGCGAACACTTCCATTTTTACGTCTGGTAAATAATTTTGCTTTCACCATGACAACAATAATAACAATTTTTGTAACAAATTCTGAAGGAAACCACAATATTTCATGTATACTTTATCAGATACCAATAGGGATCTATTAGTCACCCCTTGTAAATGTGTCTTTTGTGGATGTTACTCTTTAGCACTCTTTAGCAACAACTTCCACAAACTACGACAAGTACGCACCCCCTGAAATAGGATTATAAAAGAACCGATACCTTCGTCAGTAAAACTAAAAACTAATCACGTGGCATTCTGAACTTGATAGACAAAAATTTGTCCTTAACGGAAGAGTCTGTCTCTTACGTGCTCTAATTGCTCCCATAATTTTCCATTGCATTCTATTCTTCTTCCCCCCTATAGCGCGTCTCCATATGCAAACAGTCTTCGAAGCTTCCGTGGTAGAGTAACGACGCGTATAAAGTAATGCCGACGATAGTATATCTGTATCAATTGTATGCATATACGAAGTCCACGACCGCTCACGGCGAGAGCACGATTGCGCGCCTGCCTACGTACATTTGTCGCGCGCCTAACCATTACATGGTTTATCGTCATTGTTAGGCAGCGAGAAGCCACTTTGGAATATGCCCTCCTCCTCCGAACGTACAAAGAGAGAGGTCGATAAAAAGAGAGAGAGAGAAGAGCGGGAGCATAACCCCCATTAAACTCCCATACCTTACGCGATTCATTTAAATACGGTTATGGATAAGCCGATCGCGAGGCGCATCAATTTGATATTCAAATACAGTCTTTTGTGCGACTGCAATTTTTCAATGGCACTACCATTGAGGTGCCATCGACGAATTTGATGGTGTCGGTGAACGAGTGGGCGTCTTACGCGGTTCGTTGAACGATGAATGTGTCTGGGCGAAATGATGATTTCAAACGAGTTCGATTTCAAGCTGAAACAATCGGTGGGACTGCGATTATCATAAATAGTTTTTTTTACCCATTGCCCTTAGTCCATTTCTATATTATTCACTAATCTACATATTCTATTCCACCAATCATCGAGCAATATGTCAAACTAGTTTGATTAATCCGTAGTTTAGATTTCAAGGAGATGGATATAGATTTCAATTCACCCTCTGCATTTTCATTGCTCTATGGTTTATTTTAAAATTCGAGATTTATCACCTTTTCGTGATAAACCGTTCTACACGTTCTTCCATTTGTACAATGCGCTTCATTAGAGGATTTTAGATTACAGGTAATGACTTTCTCCAACGAATACAATAGCAATCCCGGTTATAATAGCGACGAGTAAAATAAATCATACCATTATTAACCGTCGAGTGACTGAAACAGAGGGACTCCCATTTATACCTAGTACCAACTAAAATATCACATTATAACTTGTATGATAAAATGTTTATGAAGAGATGAATCGACACTGCAGTTTCCAATAAAATAGCCACAATTGTATCCTTGAACTTGGTCACAATTGTAGGTCGTCAAGTACCACGGTACGTCTATGATCGATCCTACTTTCTTCCAAGAACGAATAGACGAATCGTGGTCATATTTTGGATATCCAGACAACTACTGTTAATGGACGTCCAGACTCACACAAACAGTAGACGATCAATGTACGTTCAGTTTTTGTCCGTTAAAAAACCTATTTATGTCTACATCCATTGTACGTCCTCGCCAGTACATTGGACGTCCAGTTGTCACTATCATCCTGAGACTTTACTTCGATATTTCCATTTTAGCACGCAATCGGTAACGTTGCTATTGATTTAAGTACTGGAACACAAATTAATATTTTTTCCAATCTAGGGAAGTGTCATGCCGGATGTGTACAACTTGCGCTCACTGTGCCAGAAAAATGAATTTGCTAAGTTATATTATCTAGTGACTTAGTGCACGTATGTATTATTATTGTGTATATATACAAAGAATACTCTCTGCCAGTCCGATCCTCACTCCCCTTCTGAAAAAAAGACGCCACAGTGCAAAGCTCTCACATAAATTCTCGTATGCTGAATGCCCGGCATTCCAAATTCCATATTCCTTACTGGGCGGCAAAGGCCCTTAATAATAAATCGATACACCGTGGCGAATCTCGCATCGAGCGAAGAAGAATCTTTTGTCGAGATCGAATTGCGCTTCGCAGCCATGGTCGATATTATTGCGCGATATTTATTGGCCGCCCGGAACAATGGATCGATATTGTTTTGCGATTGGGGCTGCACACACGAAGCGGCGTCGGCGGCTCGCAAGAAAACGCTTTTACATGACCACGTATATGCGAACTTCTCGGCCACAATAAACGCGTGTCGTTCGCGAATCCGCGGGTACGTACACAATACATTATATGTATACATGCCCGGTCGAAGGAGAGTAGCGCTTAGCGGTAGCCGGCTCCTTCTGGCATAAATAATATTTAATATAACAGTGCGCGGCGGTGGCCTTTGTGCGATATATTTGGTATAGATACGTCACCGATGCCGTATCTTTACAGCCAGGGCCCATTTACAATACGTACTGGTACTGGCATAAATGTGCCCACCTGATCGTAAAAGCATCGGCGAGCTCTCTTATCTACGACAAATTAAACGCGCAGGATTCTTCGTCGCCCTTATTTGCTCAGAAAAAGTACGTAATTCGAAAAAATGTATAATATTAGAGTTCCGTGACGCCGATACCAAACAACGGAGATGCTTGGTGATGGGCGAATAGATCTTGATTCTGATCTTGTTAAAAATAACAATAGCGAAGGAGACGCGGTTAATAAGATGCAGATGTACTTTACTCGGATATAATAAGGAATGTCAAGTATCAAGTAACAGTACAAGTTCTCAGACTCGTTGCAAAAGAAATTCGTAGGAAGATTACTTCAGGACACGTCTGGAAGTAAACTTCAAGATTCGAGACCGAGATCATAATAATATTATTGATGGTAGAGTTTATTGCTGTTGCTGTGAAAATTTTCTTTGTCTTTTGTGCACTCTATATTGCGAGGGCATTGCTCAATAAAATGTATGCGCGTGTAAATGCAAGAACCAATAATATTAATGTTATCCTCTAAACTCATGGTGATATGTCAATAACAAAAAAATATTTAGGAATTTATCATGAAATTTTTTAACGATTCTGATATTGATCGTAATGCAATTATAGTTTAAAATCTTTTTTATCCTTTTTATACTATAGGTTGTTTTCATTGATGTTACAATCTTTATACTTACTTCGAGACCCTCTTTAATATTCATCACAAATATTTTGTACATATAAAACAATTTATAAAAAAGAAAGCATAATATGCATTACTAAACAAAGTTCCAACATATATTTTTCGCAATAACAATTTCGAAATGGTTTTTCAAAATGGCGGTTGAACATTCTTGTTCGTTAAATTGCATTTTTCAATTCTTAACAAATTTATTTCAGGTAAGAAATTTAGGCTTTCAAGAACCCTCTGTGTATCGATCAGTGTATATCATTTTTCGTTATTTTGCTATGAAAGTCACCGATTATTTTTCGTATCCTTGTGTTCCACAGTATTTCAGGTATTCTTTGTTTAATACAATCCGGAATTTTTAAATTACTTTTCATACATTTTTTTAAATTCCATATTTTGTATATGTATGTGCGTTTATGTGTATATTATATATTATTAAAAATTTACTTTCGAAAGCATAATTTTTTTATGCATCGCAACAAATTACATTTTTGAACGATAAACAATGTACGACGTATGTATAGTATCATTCCAAAAACATGTAATCAATCATTGACTGCGAAATAATGCGAAATAAAATGGCATCATGTTTCATATATTTTCTATATGAAACCAAGAAACCAAATTCTGTCAATGTCAATGTAATGAAAACATAAGATGGAAAATTTTAATATTGCGAATGAATTTATATTTTATATGCTTACATAATGTTTATCTTCTTTTTTTTTTCTTTTTTTTTTTTGAGGTTATCGTTGATTTGAGACATACAGTCGTTTTTTAATAAGCGACGTTACGTAAAATCAATGATAATATCATTAAAATTTGAATATTTAAAGAAATTAAAAAAAAATGTTATCAAATTTTATTGTAATCTAGATTTAGAAACAAAAAAGTTATATAGCAAATAAAACATGAAATTAATCATTTTCAAATTTATACATGTATACATTATACAATTATTCTTACAAACTAAAAATTTACGTTATATTGGCCGAAAAAACTACCATATTGTACGATATATAAAATCGTGATATTTTCTTTGTGTATTTATTATGTCCATTTTTCTTAGATAATAATTAATTATTAGGCAAATATATTGGTTAAAATTTGTATATATCAAAAATATCCACGAAATGTATAAAAATTGTATATTTTACAATCAAAATAAGAAGAACACTTATTAAATAAGAATTTCTTACAAAATTG
>JAPYZR010005617.1:0-10635 GCA_030522945.1 Trichopria nigra
AGAAATGACACGCGATTGGGTTATATTAATAACCAATCACGACGTAGCCCTGTTTTAATTCCATTCCGTTCATTCCATTAATCCACATTATTCTTATATATGTATACATATACAGGGTGTCCCAAAAGTTTGGAAAGGGTCCTGGTAACTTTTGAAAGAGAAAAATTTTTGAAAATCGCTGAAACACGTGAAACGATTTTTCAAAAAATCTATTTTTTTTAGGAGTTCCAACCCCCCCACCCCAGGGGGGGGGCGTGGCGTACGAGGGGGGATGAATATCTTAAATGGCAACATGGGTCGAGTGGGAGCTCACTTGAAAGGTCTTTTCGAGATGAATTCAAAACACCGATCATAGATGGCGCTGCGATCACTTTTCGAGCAATTATTCGACTTTTAAAATGTTTAATTTAGTAACTTTTTAGCAAATAAGGATTTCGAAAATCTCCGAAACATGTGAAACAAGTTTTCAAAAGATTTTGCACGGGTAAATAAGCAACACTTTTAAACACTTGCTTCACGTGTTTCGGCGATTTTTGAAATCCTTATTTGCCAAAAACTTACTAAATTAAACATTTTAATAGTCGAATAATTGCTCGAAAAGTGATCGCAGCGCCATCTATGACTGGTGTTTTGAATTCGTCTCGAAAAGACCTTTCTAATGATAGCCCCCATTCGACCCATGTTGCCATTTAAGACATTTATCCCCCCTCGTACGCCCCCCCCCCCTGGGGTGGGGGGGTTGGAACCCCTCAGAAAAGATAGATTTTTTTAAAAATCGTTTCACGTGTTTCAGCGTTTTTCGAAAATTTTTCTCTTTCAAAAGTTACAGGACCCTTTCCAAACTTGTGGGACACCTTGTATATCTCTCTTATTTCATGATATATTTTACCTATGTATGTATATATATCGTATATATGCATATACACATATACAATGAATATCTTTCTTCTAAATCATTTAATTATAGCATTTGTAGACAAGATGTTGATAACAAACCAACATTTAAACAACACTATACATATAATTTAAATCGACGATATCGAATAGAATACGCGATATACCTACATATATATATTTATATCGTATCGTGTGTCGTCGCCGTCATATCAAAATAAGTCAAGTATGTGGAACTGCACGTTGCTATTGGCTCTGCACTTGGTTATGTTTTCAGACATTTGCATGGACAAAATACCCAATAAGCCTGACACGGTAATGTATACAATATGCACTCGTGTGTCGTGTGTGAATATATACACATATAAGCAATGGCAACAATATACATATAATGGTTACATATCAGCGATGGCGAGGCACGTATGCGCGGCGAAACGTATATAGGCGCGTATTCTATACGCACGTGCATGAAAACGGCATTATCCAATCCGTCCGCATGCGCGTGGCATTATAGCGGCGTGGCAAAATCTGTGATCATCATATGCAAATGTATAACATATGTGTCTCATTTTTAAGCTGGTAACGGCAGATACGTACCGTTACCTTTCTTTCAATGTCAGATATGCTTTTACCGATTGTACGAATGAAAATGAAAATGAGCCAAGGTTGGTCGAAAGTCGGTTCTAGCTATATGCGTTATAAACCGCGAAATCGCCGACATTGCACTTGAAGATTTGTACCGCAAGAGCGACACCGCGGGGAAGTGTGGGGGGTGGTGGGAGGTGGTGGCGGTCGTATAGAGACCGGGAGAAAGAGGGACAAGAGATGATCGTCCACTATATAGTGGTATCATCATCGGCGGGAGGAGGAAGGGCGCGCGAGACCAAAGTACATACAAGAAAAAGACGACGAGAGACAAGAGTGGCCAAGAGCGAGCGAGTGTGTCTATAGTGTGTGCGTGCGTGTGCATGGGTAGATTTTTTATTTTTTTTTGAATAAAATACAATGGTGATCCAGCAGCAGGAGGTTATCTCGAAAGCGGAGGAAATCGCGGATCAGGTAAAGAAAAGTTTGATCTGAAAACAACGGCGAGCCCTTGCGTGTTTTCCTCGAGGGTTTCTCCGATTTAGTAATGAGACCGGGCGGAAAAGGGCCAATGCGTGCGGCTCGAGTCGGTTTGGTCCACACGCTGCTGTCAACGTCATCGTGACTCGCATCAGCAGCCTGTGCCTTTGGAGAATTGCATATTTTTGTATGGCCGCGTCTACTTCAACATTATTTGTATCGCGGCGCCTGTGGGGAACCGATCACGCGTGCGACTCAAATTCGCATATCGTGACTCGCTAAAACATCTATCGATAACCGATGGGTTAGGATGATCAGGAAACCCGTGGCCGACGATCACCCGCTCTTCCGGCTTGTCGTCGCCGGGTCTCGGGGTTTTATCGAGTGTCCATGTGGCACTCTCGAAATTAGGGCTCGTCGTCTCCGAAAATTTTGTTTATAATATTATAATCAACCGCTTATTAATCGCATGATTTTTCTGGAAATGAAAGAATTCTTAATTGATTTGTGCTTCAATTAAAGATTCAATAGTCTTTGATCGCTTTGTGTCTTATGCCCGACAGTCATGCTCTGATCTTGACATACTTTTTTGGTTTAATATTTGAAAATAATCGTAGATAAATAAATTCATTTTGACCAAATTTTGAGTTATAAGTCGTTAGTGAATCTTAACATTTAGAGTATGAGATTGAATTGCTCTTGTTAAAAATCATCATTTATTGCATTTTCGGAGCAGTGAAATTAACCGTATTGTAATCTTATATCTGACAATTGAAAGCAAATATAACACATTTTTTGTGGTAATAAAATGCAGTCTCCAATTTATATCGTCACTCGATAAATTTGAAATGTAAATGAAAATCTTACAAAGTTTTGTTTATCTTCAAATCTATTCATAACAGCATTATTGTAACTGAATGAACAAGTTTGTAATTGAATTTGGATAAATATACTGGCTTTTATAGTCGATTACATAAAAAGCTACACTATTATTTCATTATATGTATTTTCATTTCATAGAAAACAGAATTAAATTTTTAATGTATTTTTTATGATTTGAAAACACGAGACTTATTTTACGACTGTTAGACGAATGTAATTATCTTACGTTGTCACATAAATTACATTTATACTGGACTGAATCATTATCTTTTACTTCTATAAATCTACGAAATACGAAAACATTACATAAATAAATTGACAGAAAATTTTGATTCTATCAACTTGACATAATGCATGCTGCAGAAACTGTTATGTATAAAAATCATATTATATTAGTACAGTTAATGAAAACCATATTTTCCAGTGAAAATTTTTAAAGGATTCTTAAAAACGATCTTAGATACCTCTTATCTAAGTATATTGTAAATTTAAGAAATATTAATTAACATCAAACTTATTTCTAACTATTAAAAATATAATTTCATGATTAATTTTTTAAAAGTATAAATTCACTAACACATAAAAACAGAATGATATAATTCTAAAATTCAGATGTTTGAATAATGTTCATATTAATATGGATTTATGGTTTCTCTTGTTTTATTCTTTTATCGCGTCATGTATTCCCTCATAAATTTGGGGCCAATTTAATTTAAGTAAAATGTACTATAAGTAAACTATCGAGCAATGAAACCATTTCTTTTTAAATAAAGCTCATTCCCACATAAAGTTCAAAGTGCAAACTGTACATTTAAATTATATCTTGTAACAATCTTCATTCTCAATTCAACTTTCGAAAGAAGAAAATTTGAATTAAAAAAATTATTGAAACGTTTCTTCAATATTCAGGCTTTGGAAGGGTGATTCTACGTATTTTATACAGTCCCCCAAAAAACACCAGTGATATTTGTTAAAAATTAAAGGAAGTTTATCCGAAATAAATTATGTTCTCTTACCATCAACAAAAATAATTTAATTCTGATAATTCTGAATTTAAAAATATCACTAAAATTTTTAGCCAATTTTAGTGATATTGTTTATCGAGGATTTTTTGTTATGTAGAATCACCCATCGAAAACTCACATTTTGAAATAACGTTTCAATCACTTTTTATTTATACTTTTATTGTTGAAAAACTCGGTCGGTAACTAGTCTGCTTTGACGGCACGTTTTTTTATTCTTCCGGTTTCGATATATTTTCGTTTACTGGGAATCATACATGCTGATAATTTCATGTATGGAATGTGCGGGAATACAGAATGAAAATTATATACGCGAGTATTTCATGCCAGCCACAAATATGGGACGCGTGTTAAAGCCCAACATGTGCATGAAATCGAAGGCATTGCCCATTCGTATAAGAATGGACATAAACCTCAAGTTTAACATTTATTTGTGTTCGTTTTCACTTTTTGTAACGTGAATTTTGTTCCCTTTTATTAAATATTGTTCAATAAAAGTTTGATTTAAAAAGGTTACCAATAATAATAATATGTAATGTTAAAAGTGCCAAAAAATGGGTTTCATTTTCCCCGAACTCGTTTTTCGCTAATTAACATTCTCATTCACATTAATTTCGTAATCGCAGAGTATTTTAGAACTCTTTTTTTCTTTATTACTAAAGAAACAAATTTCAACGAAATTGGTTCAGAATTGAAAACAGAATTAATAAATGCCGTTACGTAACGTCGGGTATTTAGCAGCGCCACCCAACCACCGAAACTTGATAAGGGGAAGCGCGAACAAAATCAGAATTCTTTCACGTGGTAAAAGGATTTGCCCTCCAGATATACTCGAAATACAATAATGTTTATATTTTTATTTCATGATAGCTTCGACGATTACTTGTGGAACATGTCATATGAATATACAATTATTTATTGATTTATTTTTTCTATTTTCATATCATATTTAAAATAGAACAGAAATGCCACAATTTCTCAAACTCCGTTACAGAAACCGCTATTCCCGAACTTTTTTTTTTTTTTTTTGTTTGAAATGCTATACGTAACATATGCGGGAAAGTGATCTTTAACAAGTGGAATTGCCGCCACCACCACTTGCTTAGCTCGTGTGACAAACGTACGTCCCGAACGATCGAAATGATTTTACCTCACTAGTTGCGCAATCGTTCTTACTATTATTATTATACATATATACACTGGTCCTTAAATCTGTCGAGACATCACGAAATTTTAATTTTAATTTGCTTCGAGTATTTCTGACCTACAAATGGTCACCACGTGATACAAGCCGGTAGTCATGAAAGGAAAGAATTTATCGTTCCCTTACTTCGGTTAAGGAAGCATTTAACCGTCACGAGATTTCCGTTAATGTCGATAGGAAATCAAAATTATTGCATTTGTCGTAGCCTTTAACGTTATTGTTTGGGTAGTTTAATATTTTAAGCTTATGAAATCTCAATGAAACAAAATAATACTTTTTTTTTTTATAACGAAGTTGTACTTATATTTTATGTAATGAAATGGAGCGTAAAGATGAAACAGTTCGCGCTACAAAAATAATAATATCGTTAAGGTTAGGGAATATCGTAATATTTTTCAATATTAAATCTGCATCTCGACTAGTGTCTGGTCTTATCCAACTCCCAAATTCTGGACGGCCTTGGGCAATTTCTAACCTACTTTCTCGGACCGTGGCCTACTTACACCCGATTGTGAATGACGACTTTCTATACGTTGTGACAGTTTCCCTTTCTCCCTTAACCACAATGTCCAACTGTAGTTTGTTACGCATTAATCGAGATCTCTTTTAACTTGCAGATTATCCGTAATGGGAAGCACGTTTTACCAACATTGGCACGGCTCTGCCTCATCGCCACATTCTTGGAAGATGGTCTGCGAATGTGGTTCCAATGGAACGAGCAGAGGGAATACATGAATATGTCCTGGGGATGCGGGGCATTCTTAGCAACGATATTCGTCCTCGTAAATTTAGTCGGCCAACTTGGTGGCTGCGTTATGGTCATTTGTAGATGGCGTGTCTCTATCGCCTGCGGCGTGCTATTTTTCATCGTCGTTCTGCAGACTTTAGCCTACAGCATTCTGTGGGACATGCAGTTTCTTTTCAGAAATCTTGCTCTCATCGGGGCTTTACTCTTGGTCCTTGCCGAGTCTAGGGTTGAAGGACGATCGCTGTTTGCCGGCGTTCCGTCGCTTGGCGACAACAAGCCCAAGAATCTCCTTCAACTGGCTGGAAGGGTTCTTCTGGCATTCATGTTTATAACTCTCATTCGTTTTGAAGTGTCCTTCCTTCAAATCCTTCAAGACGTTCTTGGAAGCATTTTCATGGTACTCGTTACCATCGGATACAAAACTAAATTGAGCGCCCTTCTCCTCGTTCTGTTACTTTCTGGACTTAACTTTTACTACAATGCGTGGTGGTCCATCCCAATACACAAACCATTGAGAGATTTTCTCAAATACGATTTCTTCCAGGTAATTATTACATCGAATTTTTATGATACAATCGGAAAAAGGATTCAGTCAATTCAAACAAAAAATCGTTTAATCCATTTCATTTTATTGCTTACATAAAAAAAAAAGTTTGTTTATTACAGCAGCTAAAAGTTTGGTGGTTTTTACTAAATCTCGATAATGTATTTATTTAGGCGGAACAATTATTTGCTTGGTAATCGATGTAGTTGTTTACTTTAACAGCATAGGCAATTCACTTCACAGACAGAAATACGGTTTCTTCGGGCTATAAGATCGGACGTGGAGAGGCCGAACAATTGAGAGCGCCACGCCGATTTTAGATCGCCCGCGGTGTTCAATGAATTATTAAATACAGAAAACCATTTCATAACATTAGCAGGTTTCCGAAATCTCCGAAATCTCGGTTCGTGTAGAAATTTTAAACAGTTTAATTTTACAAGTCTAAAGAAACATTTTACATATTTAAATTTCGTTCTGAAATGTTCTTTTAACAAAATGAATTATTTTTTTAATAATACATAAATGTTTCAATTAAAGCCAAATAACAAATTTTGTTAAAGTTAAAAAACGATTTGAATAGTTCAAATATAAATATGAATTTATAAATGGAGAATTTAGTTCATACAACCAAACATTTAATTGCCCGTATAGAGATGGATATATTTTGTTTATTTCGCTAAACTTTGGTCGAATCACTGCATTCTTTTTACTGAATATATGTTAAATACGCTTCCTGCCAACTAGATTTTAACGTTATACGTGGTTTCGTTTTTTTTTTTTTTTTTTTAAGAAAAACCATTATTAGAGCCTGATCAAAAGAAACTTACGTATTATATAAAACATTAAAAAGGATCAACTAAATTATATATCATTTTTATATCAAACATTGGAAGTCATTAGCATCTAGTATGTCTTTCTATAATTTTATATCAAATACATGGTTGATGTGTATTTAAAAATTTCACGAATTTATCGGTATTTTGTTAGCCGTCGACCACGAATGCGTTATCATATACATATAAAAATTAATATATCGTTTTTATTTTTTTTTTTTTTTGTGCAACTTACTTTTTTAATACGTACTTTTTTCCCCCCAGACATTGTCGGTGGTTGGAGGTCTTCTAATGATCGTCTCACTCGGACCAGGAGGTGTTTCTATGGATGAGCACAAGAAGAAGTGGTAATCGCCGTCGCCGATCGAGCCATCATCTAAACAACATGCATCAATTTCCCTGTTATACACCGAGCTTAACAATAAATCAAACTAGTTAAACAAAAAAAAAAAAGAAAGAAAAAATCGTTAGAAGATTGACGCTCGGACCGCGCACGGGTGCGTGTACTACGTTAAATTCGATACAGGGACACGATCATTTAGCAAAATCCATTTACCACTGTACCCATTCACACTGACATCGACGGTACGCATGTGAACAGTGTCCCACCGACACTGCGGCGAACGATGCCTTATATCGGGAAGATAAAATAGGAAAGACTCTGGATAAAGACTAATATTTATATTGCGACTAATGGCATTGTACATATGGCAGTACATTTTATCGTGAAAAATATATTTTTTCGGTGTTTTTAATTTTTGTCTCTGTAATTTTAGACCATTGTTGTAACACATACCACCCAGCACGATTCTTTTTATCGCTCTGCCGGATTTCTGTGCTTCCAGTGGTTTCAGTTCACGGTCGTCCTCCAACGAGGCAGCACATACATGGACATTACCTAATGTATATTACGTTTTGTTACATTTGTAAAGTTCGTTGCAAAGTCTTATCGTTCGACAAAGTTGATGTAAATAAATTTTCCATTTTTCAAATCTATATTTTGCACGAGTGAATGAAGGAGTGACTGTTCTTTAATTTCCACTGTTATATATATCGTCTAAAATTAACTTGGTTTTAAAATAAACGTCGACCAAAATAGCATCCGTGTAGACAGTTGTATGATTTTCTGCCGCCCGAACGGGCGCAAACCAATTGCCCACTGCCGTTTGTACCTAACAATTTCGATCAAAAATGAAGATCAAAAATCCATATATATTAAGAAGAGAAGTGCCTAAGGGATCGACCTTAGTAATAGCGCAACCCTTCGTTCACATTCTCAAGTCGTATCTGCGATTTACACTTTGCGACTATTGTTTTGGAAGGTAAATTTTTATAAGTAATAAGAGGGTCATTTACTCTTTCATTTTCTAGAATTATGTACATTAAACATTTTTTAAAGTGAAATATACGCCGGACGAAAAAATAAAAGAGAACATTTTTTCGTGAGTGCAATATGTCATTTACTTTATCGTGCATGGCGGACAGCAGGTAGACCTACAATTGAAACTCAACCAATATGAACGTGAGAAATTGTTAAAGTTTAAAACAATATTTAAATTATATCTGGAACTGTGATGAAATAAAGTCAAATATAATCATAAAATATAGTAGTTAAAATATTGGCAGATGAACTAAAAAAAAGTATGGAATAATAAGAGTTTGTGCATTCACACGTGACATTAAACGTTGACAATTATGGTTTGGCAAAATATTTGAAGTACATACAGAAGATTACGGTATCGGCATGGTTGTAGCTTTAAAACGCATTGTTTTTTCACTACAATTTTCAACGCTTGTATTTTCTGTAAAAAGAAGGTTCTAAAAACTGTCCAAGCAGGCATATCTGACGTAAAATTAATTGAACTTTCAGAATCTTTTATTAGATTTTTCGAAAAATGAAATTTTTTGAAATTATTTCAGAATTCCTGTTTGAAGTAAAGTATCGCGTCATCGAGACTTGAACTTTAAAATTTTGAAAATAAAAGTGAAAGCATCCAGAATGGCGGCTCTCAAACAAGAAAAAATCATCGAAAAGTTGATCGGGAATGTTTTATTTGTAAATGATAGACTTTCGAGAAAATGTTGCTCAACAAAAAGTCCTTAGAATTAATCAAAGAATACATTGCCATTTTTTCATTTTTAAAAATTTTGGAGTTGATTATTCCTGAACTTTTCGACGATCTTTACGTGTTTGAGTCGCCATTTTTAATGATAGACTTTTTGAACAAATTTCAGCGCATTCTTTGATTAATTCTATAAGAACACTTATTTTTTCCGAAAGTCTGTAATTCAAAATGGTGGCTCAAACACGCAAAAATCGACGAAAAGATCACGAATGTTTTCCGCCATTTTGGATGCTTTAACCTTTATTTTCGAAATATTAATATGCACGAGAATGCGGTTTCTTTACTTCAAACAGGAATTCTATGATGATTTCAATGTGACATATGAAACTAGGGGCTCCGCCCTCTGGACCGCCGGCTTGCTTTGCTCGCAATGCAAGATTTTCTTTGGTTCGGCCCATCGGGCCTCGATCAATAAATCGATATACATGGAGACGGCGGCCTACGGCCGAGTTTCAATCAAATTCAAAGTAATTTATGTCGTGAGATGATATCCCAGTAAACGAAAAAGAATAGAGGTCCTGAAAATTGAATTGAGATAACAATGGGTAAGAATTCAGAAGAATTCAGGTTAGAAAACAAATTTTGAATGCTTTCCCATATATATAGTCTTCAATTCAATTTTCAGGACATCCAATTCTTTTTAGTTCTTTTTCGTTTACTGGGATATGAAAATGCTCATATAATTTGGGTTTTAGTTCCGTACGCCGCCATTTTTTTTTCGAACCCACTGGTAATGACAACCATTGCTTCGGCCGCATATATTATTTGTCCACTGAAATAAGAATTTATGTTAATCGGACTTCTAGTTCGTGAAGTAACTATAAAAAAGTCAAAAATATCAGGATGTTTCATTCGGTACAACCACAGCTTCGGGTGCATCGAACTGCGTGTTTTGAACAAAAAACCATGTTGTTAAGACGTTTTGATGAGATAATAGAGAAAAAATGAATGAAAAAAATTTGTTAAAGTCGCACTTATTGGGCGGAAAAACGGTAATTTGCGACGTGAAGCAATCGTCGGTAGATATTTCCCAAAATTTGGTCAGTTCTTTCTATTACTTTGGCGTAAGCAAACATATAGGTTACAGAATATATTCTGTTTATTCGCTCGTGAGTTAGAGAGAGCGAACACACGTAAATACGGTATGTTATAATTTTTTGATGGAAACGTTGGGAGAGAAAGATCCCATACAGATGGGATCTATATTTTGTATAACAAACTCTACTATTGGCCAATAAAAATGGCTTTAACGAATTTTATATTAAGCAGTTCATTTTTCAACTTATTTCTATTTATATATATATATATATATATATA
>JAPYZR010005618.1:0-21882 GCA_030522945.1 Trichopria nigra
TTATTTTTTTTTTTTTTTTTTTTTTTTTTTTTCTTATAGATCCATACTCATGCTGTACGACACGCAGATTAGTAGTTTCTATTTCAAGGACGGTACTCTCTACGGCATCTAACACACCCTACCAGTGCAAGCGTCTATTCCTCATTTGACCCACGTGATACGAACATTAAAACTACACTAAAGACTAATTTTATTAATTACGTACTGATCTTAAAAGGTCGACAACCCGATGACAATAGCATGAGTTGCACTTAGTTACATCATTGACTATATGCGGTAAAAATATATTTTCAGCTCGTTTATTCCTTAAACTTACATTTAGTACTTATTGGCAGGAAACGCATTGGTCGAATGGGAAATTATATACATATTCATATATAAAGTGAAAAACTGCTAGGCAATACCACGTACACGCGTTGTAAATCATCACATCACGAGTGACACGCGTGGCTGGTGTCAACATGTTAACATAACGTGTTAACATAACGTGTTAACATGTTTATAAGTACCAAAATAATCACTACGCTATTCGCTATTAAAGAATACTTTGTAAAGGCATTTCGGGTATTTATAATTGTATCGGTAACAGTTGTACTAGACGTTCGTTGGTTCCCGGTTCATCGGCATCTCCACCAAGTCCCATTGGCATTGCGGTACAAAAATAACATCTTTAGGGCATACCAGTTCTGACCAGTGACAAGAAAAGGGGCCCGGGAAAAAATGGATTCAGATATATCTGGATCATATATGTTCCAGATATGGTCATATATAATTGAGATATAACGATTTATGACTATATATATACATATATATACTTATATCAGGTCAAAATCAATATATAATTATATATCGTTATATCTGGAACATATACATGATTCAGATATAATTATATCTAATCCATTTTTACCCGGGGGCTCTTTCTTCCTTTTCATATTCACATGTCGGCATGAATTTCGAAGCAGTGAACGCTACATCCGGCATGATGTTGCACCACGTGACGACACACGTTCCAACGCCACTTGGAGCGATAAGTACAATAGGGACATTCGAATCTCGGTTCCTGGCCGCATTCATTCATTACGTGACGAGAGAGAGTGACCGTAGTGGCGAACTCCCGGTTGCATTGCGGGCAAATAAATTTCTCCTTTACATTGGGATTCTTTGCCTTTCGAACTTTGCCGACCAATCTCTTCGATGTTCCTTGCTGTGATGACGTACTGGATTTCGCCGAGTAATTCGCGTACAAAGAGTAGTCGTCCTCTCCATCGATGAAGTGCTTACCCCAGGTGGCTGAAAAGGAAAAGAAAACCATGTGAGCTTTCGTCAAGCCAGACATACACAGACACACATACACCGTTATGCCGCACAGTTCTCGGCTAACGTAAACGATTCAACATAACAAAATGACGAATAAACGTAATGGCGCCAATTAAAGATACTATATTACTCGACCAATCATAATTTTGCTAACGCGTTAAATACCGTTAAAAAAGCGTCCAATAAGAACCGCATGCATTCACTTTACTTTGCGGTTAGACGTATAGTAACACTGTATGCATCCTGGCCCCGCACCCATAAAAACGACATTAGCTTCAAATGTTTTCTAACCTTCTACGTATACAGAAAAGTAGCAAAGATGAACACAATACACCGCAGATAAAAAAATGAAATGTCCAATTTTGTTTTTGTTTTTTTTTTGTTTTTTTTTTTTTTTTTTTTTTTTTTTTTTTTTTTTTTTTTTTTTTTTTTTTTTTTTTTTATTTTTTCTTTTTTGGAGAAAATTCAATTCGCGTCGACTTTTGACATTTGCAACCGGCGCAACAAATCGACCGGGTAAACAATTCTCGCGACTTAGTTCGGAACGAGCATCACACTTGACAGACAATTTGCATTAACAAGACTAAGTGTGCGCGCAGTGACTTATTCGGCAGTCTTCTTTGACGTCGTCGGTCGCGCGTGGACCGTTCCAAAGGATTGACGGGTGAATGTCTGTTTTGCTTAAATTACTGTGTACCTACGGGAAAATGACAAGATTGGTGGCTTAATGATACGAGTTAACGAATTACCGTAAATGTAGAAATCCTAAACGATATTATGTTACAGGCCGTGCAATGTCAAAGTTGTTACATTAATGCGGGTACCTCTTCGGCCCACTTCCATAAAAATCACTACGCTGACTTGAGAATAGCTTTATCATAGAATATATGAACGCTCCCTCCGAAGAAACTACCATGCTGAACTACAACTCCTTTTTGGTACGATGGCACTCCACTTCGCAATCGAACAAAAATATAGCAACTGATGCGCCTTTAGACATATACCAGGTCTACGCTCGTATTATGAACAAAAATCGTTAAAGCGAAATGACACCGGCGGGGTCAGTACTCGGTAATTCTATTACGGAGAGTGTAATTTAAAGATAAAGGAAACATACGAATAACCGATAGTTGCGCAACCACAAAAATCTTCAACTCGATTAATATTTTTCGAAAATACAATTGTTGAAGCTTTAACTTGGCACATTCCTTTAGCATAATATGTATTCCCCGCCTAAAACATTAACAAACAATAAAAAGATTTGAACGATATAAAAATGTCAATTGTCACGTAAATCGAACAATGCGTTAAACTACGCAACCAATGGCGGGCTGATGCAGAAACTGTTACATCGACGATGCTGTCGATGATCACCCGGCATTGCTTGCAACGAATTCAGGTTATCCTTAAGGAAACTCTTGAACGGGAGAGGATTTCGTATAAGCGATAAATAACTGGAAGTTCTGCTTTCGTATCATAAAAGGTCAGTTATGCAAATATGCGCGCTGGAACTTAGCCTACGGCTTGTTGTTGATCGTTTGATGAGGGCCCTTTGTCGCCTTTGTGGATCAGCGGGATATTGACGCAGTAAACTTTGCAGTCTTTGTGCATCTTGCGCACGTGACTGTATATGGAAAAAGGCCACTTGCTACGTTGATCGCAGTAAGGACAGCCGAATCTGGGCTCTTGACTACAATCGTACTTGATATGTTGCAGGACGCTATTCTTGGCGGAAAATCGTTTCGGGCATAACGGGCACGCAAACTTTTTCGAGAACTTCGTATCGGACTTGGTGGTAGCAGATGATACGGACATTCTCTTTACGTTTTTGTCCTTTTTCGATTCTACTCGTCTCATGGTGTCATCGAACATTCTAACCGAGTCGTCGTGCTCCATTCGACCAGTGAAGCTACTCGAGCATGAAGGGCGTCTGGATCGAGAACGCAGCAATCTCTGTTCGACCTGATCGTCATCATCGGGTTCGCTCGTATTATAATGCTTCAAGTAGATACGAAAATTGTCCCCGAATTCTTCCCAGCCTGTAAAAAAGCAGACGTAACTCCAATTAGCGGCGATTAACGGATCGGCGTTATAAAACAAGCCAGTTTGCAATGCCAAACAGTGCAACAAAATTCTCACTGACACAAACAAACTGCCAGGCATTCTTGTACGTTTACTGTTAATATGTTGTGTTGTGTCGTGTATGTGTGAACTGAAATATGGTGGTTTCCGATAAATAAGATTTCACGGGTTCACACGCAGCAGGAATCGTTCTGGAATGATCATCGAAATATGGAAGCAATATATATATATATACGAATAATACATGATAATATGTTTATGTAATAATAATAAATTAATTGATTTAATTACCTCAAACTAGAAAATACTTTATTATCGCACCGATTCTCAGTTATATATATATATTTATCATAAGACCTTCCTTACCATACAACGATATCAATTTCTATATATTTCAATGGATATCCTTCAGCGTTTGACCGTTCTTTTACTTTACCTGTCTGGATATATTCAGTGTTAGAGTTACTTGAATATCTTCCGTCGCTGGAACGTCATCCCCGGCAGGTCCTAAAACTTAACGCTTTATAAATTAATAAAATGCAATTAGAAAAAATGACGGTCAGTTGTACAGAAAATAAAACCCATTAATATAATGTCAACAACGCTATTTATTTCCAAGTCATGAAACGGTGACAGTCCGAAATTATATTTTTTCAAATAGCCTAGAAAATCTATTATTAAATTTCCATTGTACAAACAACTCCAAACGTCCATTTCGCTCGATAAGGACAATAAGGACAAGCGAATCTTGGCTCCTGGCAGCACTCATATTTGAGGTGCCGGGTTAAATTCCCCTTTGCGTTGAACCCTGTCGGGCAGTAAGGACAGGGGAACTCAAATTTGCCGTCAGCCGATTTAAGAACATCGCCAGGAACTTTCGAGATCTGTCCGTACACGCATCGCTTATTGGGTACTTTATCGGCCATTGAATTGGACATGTCTTCGCTTTGCACTTCCTGGGAGGTGACATGATGGCGAGAGTCCCAGACTGAAAAGAAAAAGAAATAAGTGAGCAAAAAAATGCTTGACGTCTACTCTCGCTCTATTCCAATCACCTCGATCAATGTTCCGTTGACGACAATGACAAATTACATAGACCTAGTTATAGGACTCATTGCTTATTATTACGTATTATGTATATACATACATATATATATATATATATACCCACGTGGTGTGTTTAATAGGAATTGGATCATAGTGACAATATACAAAAGGCGTCCATGAATGTACTGTAAGTATTAATCGTAAGTGTAAATTATTTAAGTCATGTTATTTACGTTATTAATGGCAATGCTTATTGTCTATTCTTTGTCGAATAAATAAGTCGGTTAGTCAATTTGGCGCGTCATTCGATGACTCTCGTGACGCCGTGTCGTCGTTCTATTTGACGTAGTGTTGCGAGAATCTTTATTGGTTAGATACCTCCAAACGTTAAATGCCAAACATTACATCGTTAACTACTGGTTATTTCGGACTATCAACTCGAATAATCATGCAAATGGTATCTGAAAATGGCGATTATTGATAAACTCTAACGATGGCATAGGTGACAGTCTTGAAGCATGCGTCGAAGATCATAAACGAAAGTTCATGCCGCTTGTAAACCGCCTCATCGGTGTGAAGATTCGACATTTTTGATCCTGTTAGAAACATACAAAATCTTTTTCTAGGAATGAGCTTCAAATACTCGTTAAATAATTATATTTATTTTTCAAACGTAAAAATTTTTCAGTAATCGAACAAAACAGGCCTGTTGGCGCTGTGCAACAGTTACTAAACGGAAATCGTTAGTTTAAAGTGCAGAACGGTAGTAATTCCTCTTTTATCATTTCTACCGACCGTCAACGTAACATATACTATTTAGCTTTCCTCGAATTACAACAATCATTAAACAATATAACTCCAACAAAAGGTGCACTAATCAAATATGACAGACGAATTCAACCAAAGCAACGAGTCAAATATCATAATCTCAAATGAGATTTCGGTGCTCGTTCCGCGCTTGGACCTACATTCGTGTCGATGCAATAAACTCTGGCGTCGATGTGTACACGACGTACGTGGGCATAAATCGACGAAGCTTGCTTACTGTCATAATAGCAATACGGACATTTGAAAGTAGGTTTCTTATTGCATTCGTACTTCAAATGCCGCAGCAGATTTCTCCGTAACTGGAAATTCTTCGAACACTGTGGACACCAAAAGACTGCCGATTTTTTTAAATCGACTTTCGTAGGTGTAGCTTCGGAATGGTCTGCATTTTGAATGTACAATGATGAATCTTCGTTGATATCCGAATAGATCGTCGAAGCGCAGATAACTGCGGAATCTTGCGATAAACGTCGCAGTACTACTTTCAAGTCGTTGAGCATCGTACCGATGATCGGAAAGTCGGAAACGTTCTCTGTAGCACATTGAAAATCTTAACGGTCAATGTTACAATGGAAATGACTAATTAGAATAATCGGATTAAATACAACTATTGTGAGCGACATGTGAATAATGACAAAAACATTGACGATCCCATGTCCGTTGTACAATTTTTAACAATTGTGCTGGAACTACTCAAACGCTTACGTAATACAAAAGAAATGTAGAAAATGTGTGTCATTTATAAACAAGCGTACAAAAAAAAAAAAAAACCATAGAATATTATTAAAATTATATATCTTTGATAAAAAAAGAGTACTTCATCTAGTAACATCTTAAAAATATACTGGATACGTCGGCATAGCGCATCACAGCGATAGAAATTTAGATTTTTATACATCAGGACTATTGTCGCGTGTCGATGCAGTACACATAGCTACTGACATGCCGATTACGCACGTGGGCGTAAATGCTCGAAGTCTGTTTGGCTACTAATTTGCAGTAGGGACATTTGAATCTGGGTTCTTGGCCGCATTGATTAGCCAAATGGCGCTTCAGGCTGTCTTTCCTATTGTAGACGCTATCGCAGGAAGGACACGGAAAGTTCTGTTTCTCTTTTTGCGATGATTTAGATATCTTCCCGAACGCACTCCTCTTTTTGGCGGTTCTCTGTGACTCGACGTGCGAACGTTTGACGCAACTTCCACGACGGTATACTTGCCTGCGATCCTTGCTCCCCGCCGTCGAAACTCGTTGCAAGTCTGTAAAAATCAAGCGACGTTACGCATCAGTATTTTGACATTTTGAATAAATAATGAAAATAACATTTCCATGCATTCGTACGTTTTAATGCCGACATTTTCCACATGTAAAATATTATTTTATCCCTCCATCGCAAACTCACCGAAACCAAACGAAGAAAAAGGAGGAATCAGGGGAGTAAGTAATGATGGTCAGATTTATTATAAAAAGCTTCATAACGAGGTAAAAAAAAAAAATACTTTACCCAAATCGATGAGGGGAATGAGATTGAATAACCCAAGGCAAACTTCAAAACAAAAGAATATATTTTTCATTCGTCCGTTAAATAAATATTCCTACTTTTCCTTTACCCGACGGAACTTTCAATTTACACTGACTGATTAAATGCAAACGTTACATGTTAGTCCGTTACGCTTAAAATGATTAAAAACACCACGTCACGAACGAATCGTTGCACAAAACTTTGGAGTTACATTTTTAAGGCACGATGCTCCAAGACTGCAATACATCGACGACATAAACGTCCTTTTCTTTATGCTTTACGCGAATGTGTCGGCGGACGTCGGTTTTGACTTTGCATATGTAATCGCAATAAGGACACTTGAATCTCGGTGCTTGACCGCAGTGATACCGCAGATGACTGATCAGATTTCGTTTCCACGTGAAGATACTGGAACAGTTCGGATTCGGACACGTATATACCGATATTGGAGCCTCTTTTCCAACACTCTCATCCATCTCATCCGGGGGTGGCGCCGATTGCATTATAAATCCTAAAAAAAGCACATTTACCAGAATAAATTGAATTGTCAAAACTTGAATCGAACCGCGTTAATTATTCGGAATGGTGAAAATAGCAGTATTACCTATGCGTACGAACTAATGATTTCCGAAAATGTTTACACATACTCGTGTGACATGCTTGCAGATTGAAATAATTACGTCAATTATCTATTTATACGTTTATTAACGCTTTTACAGAATCCTTACTTTATCCTAAAACTAATTCTCGAAATTTCCATGAAATGCACACACATCCTGAAACCAATATCTGTGTTTGTTACATTTTAAACAATGACAACTGCGACGCGCAATTAATCTAAACTTTTTTGGTTCAAATATCGTTTTACCCATAAGATCGATTCTTTTCGATCGATTGTTCGTCAAAGAATATTCGCAAATAGGGACTGAAAGAAAACGTTATGTATATGTAGAAGAAAAATAAAATAGTCATGCGGATCGGTACACTTATTTGTGTAGACATATAAAACAAAATCATAACCGACAAAATGCAGTTGGCCGTCGAAAAGTGTAGTCGTGTACTTTACAAGTCAGTGACTCCCAAGGAAGTGCATTGAACATTTGCATCACTCGTGAGAAATGATGCCCGCTATTGACCGTAGTTATACCACAAGCTTTGCAAGGATTCCTCTCCCTGCTCTAAGCCGAGATCAATTGCATATATCCTGCTATGCTTATGTCTTCTCTCGGAGTGTCTGAAAACGCTCGTATCGTAAGCCCCTTTAAAGTCGCAATACGGACACTTAAATCGCGGCTGAAGGCCGCACTCGTGCTTGAGGTGTCGAACCAGATTGGCCTTGTACTTGAATGAGCGAGTGCATCCTGCGTTGGGACAGTCGAACTTTCCGCAGGTTCGGCCTTTGGGTTTGCGGGGCTTGCGCGCGAAAGCTGACCGAGTGTTTATTGTTTTTCCTACAAAAATCCAACAAACAATGAATGTATTTCTCATGAAATTCAATCGCCTGAAAGCGTTGATTCGAGTGAAAATGATTTTGACAGAGATACTATCGGAGTCTCACTACGCGAAGATGAGGATGTCAGCACTTGGACGCAACAATTGCCGCCCAATGAGCACAAAAACCGTATTTTTGGTACGCATCGTGCGGCAATTGCAAAACACTTTTCATGCCAAGACCCCACCGTAGCGGTATGCAGATAATACTTTATGCCAATTTCATTGTCATTTCATGTTTGATATCCTGTGCAAGAATTTACCTTTTTTCGCGCGCACTTGAGGTTTCTTCAATGAAGTGGTCCTGGCTGGCATCTTTCGATTTCGAAGTTTGTATATCTTGTTACCCTCTTCTAAATGCAGGGCCAATGGAAAATCTGAAACAACATCAATAATAATTCATTAGTCTCATAATGCATAATCCTGCGTGATTTTAATAAATTTTAATAATGATTTTAATAATAGGACTGGAAACTTAGTCACTTTAAAACGCGAAAAAAAATCAAAACAACAGAATACAAAATACAGACTTCATTGTCAACATGTAAACCAACATGAATCCGCTTGATAATATCCAACAGGTCAGGGTTATTTGTAAAGAAATTAAGACCAAGTTCTGTGATTAAATCTTTTAATAACGAAAATAGCAGTTTCGAATGATATTCGCCACAAATTTCAGTTCGTTAGACGAAGTCAGCAAGCCTAATTTCTAACTTTGGCACGTGTTTAACATTGCACTTGATCGCCGAGTAAGAAAATATTCGCAAATATTTGTAATCCGATCAAAATTTACATTTCCTTTCACGAGAATAAATAAAGTCACCCGGATAATGTGCACTTGACCGAGAATCGCTCATTCGGGGTTAAACGTAGGGGTCTCCCACGTGGTCGTGTTGGTGCTGGTGTCAATGGTATATACATCGGAACCCCGGTGTCTTCTCCGTATGTGCTTGTAAACGTCGTAAGTTCTCTTTGACTTATACTCGCAGCAAGGACAATGAAAGCGAGGCTCTTGGCAACACTCATACTTGAGGTGCCTTCCGAGGTTTCCCTTTCGATTAAAGATGCACGGACAGTTGGGGCACACAAACGTTTCAGGTCCGTCCGCGCAGTCACCTTGAATTGAATCTGCAAAAATCGATACATACTACTATTGGGCATATGTTAAAGAAACGCGTGCAATAGTGAACCTGCTGGGAAATACGCGCGAAATAAAAACGTTCATGCAACACAATTACTTCCTACGACCTTTAAAAAAAAAAAAAAAAAAAAAAAAACAGTAACCAAGTCATTTCCAAATCGGGTAAGTATAACCTGCTTCCATGGTGTGTACAGATATTAATGCAAAAAAAAAAAAAAAACAACAAAAATTAAACAATGTTCACGATCTACATTTTAGCCTACGCACGCGCCGAAGCCGTTTATTTCGAGACCCCCGTGGAATATTCCCACTTCGCCGTGTTGGTGATGATGTCAACGGTATATACATCGCTGTCCTGGTGCTTCCTGCGAATGTGCTTGTAAACGTCAAACGTTCTCCTCGATTTATAAAAACAGTAAGGACACTGAAAGCGTGGCTCTTGGCAGCACTCATACCTGAGATGTCTTCGTAGATTCGTCATTCGGTTAAAGATGCACGGACAGTTTGGACACTGAAAGGTTTTAGATCCGTCTGTCCACTCACCTTGTACGGAATCTGCAAAAATGCATACTACTATTGTCATGGGTTTAAAAAGGTCCACCTGCACGCTGTTACCCGCGAGAATGAAAAGTTTCATGCAGGAGATTAATTGGGATTTGGGCGATGGCCGTGAAGAGTTTCATCAGTCGGTTCTTAAACTTTATTGTAAAGATTTAATGAGTTATAAACAACAACAGCAATAACAAAGACAACGACAACAAACAACAACAATAAGTAACTAACTAATCTCACGATGCGGTATTTAAAGGTTTCACTGGTGGCGCCGCTGCAGGCCAAGGTCCACGACGTAAACGGCATTGTTCGGATGCAACCGCCGCACGTGCGTTCGCACATTCGAGGCGTGCTTGGTTCGATAGTCGCAGTACGGGCAATTAAACCTGGGCAGCTGCCCACATTGAAATTTCAAATGGTTATAAAGATTGTTCTTTCGCGTAAAGACGCTGGCGCATTTCGGACAGGGGAATTGTTTGCCCGAGCCGGTCGGTGACGTTGAACTTTGTTCCGTCCGTGGCCTGATCACATTCCTCATCACGTTGTACTGAGAGCCTGCAATCAAAAAACATCGATATCCAAATTTTATTACGTTAGACATGACACTGAAATGAGAAAGAAACGTACTCGACTACCGTAAGCAGAAAGGTTGGATTTACACTGACAAATAGATTGCGGAATTGTTTGTACGCATACAACGGACGGGACACCACTAGAAACGTATTGCGACATGTGTGTTGTATAAATATCTTTCAGCGTTTATTGAATTCTTACATATTCGACTCCAATTAGTTAGCCACAGTAACAGGAAGAATAATTTATATAATTTATACAAAACTTTGAGATTTGTATTTTTAACTGTTTCATATTTATCATGTTTATAATTTATAAAAGTGACTAACAACTTATAAAATTGACTCACAAATACGAGATTCATACCATTTATACGGCAAGTTCATATTTTAACTAGATATTGCAGAAATGTCTCTGTCTCTTTCCCATTCTTTCCCCCTCCTTGCACTTCCCGTATGCATTCAGAAGTTTGGCATCTGCAGAACTTCCGTTTTGCAAACATCGACAACGTACACTATGCTACCGGGATGAATCCTTCGGACGTGCGCGCGAACGTTCGACGGATGCCTCGTTCTGTAGGTGCAGTAAGGGCAGTTGAACCTCGGCGATTGGCCGCACTCGAATTTCAGATGATACTGCAAATTGTGCTTGCGACTGAAGACGCTTTTGCAGTTACCACACGGAAACTTCATCGTCCCCTGGTCGTTCGTGCTCGTGGATGCGACTTTTCCCGGCCAATCGAACACTCCGTGCTGCCCCAGCTGGATCTTCTTCCCTGGAAAAACAATTCGTTCCTTCGTCATTTAATCGGGTTGTCGCTATTTTTTTTTTTTTTTTTTTTTTTTTTTTTTTTTTTTTCAAATTGCTTTTTTTTTCCCCCACCTCTTTTCTACTTCTTTCATGTTTCTACAGAAACATTTTTTTCAATTTTCAATAGCAGGAAACTTACGAAAGGCTATGATACACATATTGTAACAATAACACCATTCGACTTTAGACAAACGTTCGAAGTGTTTATCAATACAAAACTTTATGACCGATTATCATTACAGCTATATGATAAAAACGTCAAATAAAGTGAAAAGGCCGAAGTTGACACGCGACTCTTAACGTGCGTGAAAAACGCTTGTAGTGTATGACAACGATTAAAAAGCAATGAACAATGAGGTCAATTGTCGAGCCTCCATGTCTGTAACATACTGATGGATAGATAACATACAAAAGCGAGCTTAAGAATCGAGAATCTTCAATGTGACGGCTTGCAAATGTCGATCGCGTACACCCGAAAACCAGGATGTTTCCTCCGTACGTGAGCTCTTGCATTAGACGAATGTTTCGCCCGATAGTCGCAGTACGGACAATTGAATCTCGGCAGCTGGCCGCACTCGAATTTGCAGTGATAGTAGAGATTGTTCTTATGCGTAAACATGCTGGGACAGGTGGGGCACGCGAACTGCCTGGGTTTCTGGGTCCGGGCGCCTCTTCGGGGCTGCATGAAAACGTCCATATCTAGAACTGCTAAGAAAAACCACACAATTAGAGAAAAGCACGTCAGACGGGACGAAAAGAAACATTTGCTTACAACATTGACCATAAACTTGCATGTGATAATGTTTTACTTAAAGAATACGTAAGTAGAGTCCCCGTAGGTTCCGCCGTTTATGGACAGTTAAATATCTATGGATGGATGCCGATTATGAAATTCCAGTGGGTGGAAATGATTGTTTTCATTGGAGCATTGAACGACATTTATGAATGAGCCGTGTATTGAATAAGTCTCAGAAAGTAACTATTTTCGTTTGCATGAGCTCGGCTTCACAATGACATTAAAAGCGATTATACATGGACGCATCAGAACGTACGCGTGATTTAGGTCGTCATTTCTCGAATCTGTTGCTCATACGTTCTGCTCCATGATAAGCACGTCTACTAATATTTATTCATCGAAAGGGAGTCTTTTATTTGATACACAACATTAAGGTCGGATGATGACCACACTGTTCCTAAAAAGAAGAAATACAAATCCGTTACAAATTAAATAAAATCTTCTTTTTAATATAAAATTATTGATCCGTGTTTTCAGACACGTAAAAACAAAGTCATGTCCTTGTGTAGCCTTCAGCACTTTTCACGTTATCATCAGCCGTACAATTTTTCTAACAATGGAATGTCTGGTGTTTAGGTGTCTGATAACATGAGGCAAGTTTTAGATTCGTTCAAAACAAATGCTTTGCAAAACAAAAATGTCATCCATATCAAGACGTCGTTCATATATGTCGCAGCAGCAGATACGCCATGCATATACTTCAGCACTTTTTCTACAGTCTGAAAGCTACAGTGCGGAAACCTACAATCATACCTAGCCATCTTATCACGTGAGTCTACTGGACTTTTGAATATCACATTGTGCTGTAAAGAAGGAAGGTTGAAGGTCAAAACTTGGATTAAAATTAATACGAAAGAATTCATTTTTGTCAATGACGAATACTTGTAAATCCTCTCGTTAATCCAAGTTTTGATGTTTTAATCGTACGTTTCTTAAATGTGGTAACAATACCTAGTGATATGAATCAATCTCCAGAACTCTTCCGCTCAACAGTTTGCGAGAATGAAAGAATGATCGTGTCGCTTTCACCCAAATTATCATCAACAGTTCTAGGGCAATTATTTTATTTATTGTCTTATAATGGTCATCCGATAACCAATGTCGACGCACATATCAAAGATATGCCTTGAAACTTACATAATTCTCAACTCCTTAAGTATAAATACATTTATTTCATCAATAATTTTTCAACATATCGCACGATGAAATTGCCATCGTCGTACGTGTCACCTCGTCGAAGCTTCCTTACTTTATGACGGATGAGGCTTAGATAACTTTTTGTGCGTGTCGATAATGTGGATCTTTTGACCCTTGTGCATTTTGCGAATATGATTGTACATATTCGACGAGACCCGGGTTTTTTTCGCGCAGTAAAAACACTGGAATCGCGGCTCTTTGCCGCACTGGAAGTGAAAATGCGACTTCATGTCGTTCAGCCTCGTGTAGGACCTTTTGCATCTGGGGCACGGGAACTTCTTTTGCCTAGCTTCGCCCCGGCTATTTAGTCTCTGCGATTCGCCCCAATACGACAGGGACGCCGATGATTCTGGATTTTGAATTGATTGCTGGTCTCCCCCAAAGAAATACGGTTCTGGATTCGGTGCGACGTTCACGCTCTTAACGAGGGGTTGGTAAGTCAGCGATTGAATATTTTCAGTCTGCGCCGGCAGTTCGTGCGGGAAAGTCGAACAAAACGCTGCCGGAAATATCTTTGGTGCCACTAAAACGATACAAAATAAATTACGATTTCAAACGATGCTTTCGAGATCGGCCGATTGTAGACTGAACGAAGTCACTAACAACAAGCTCATTAAAGAGTAATATAGGAATGCCATGAAACAGATGCCATAAATTAGTTCGCACATACATGAAGGGCATGAGTCAGTGGGTCGGCGGAAAAAATTGCAAACGTGCAAATTATCAACGTTTATTTTACAAATATAAGAATAAAAGATCTTCCTCCTTCTATGGCCGGTGTGGTAAACAACCACTTTATGAGATCCTTCGTTGGCTGAACAGATCAATGATATAAATCTCATGATTTTTGTGAACACTGCGTATGTGTGCGTACATGTTCGAAGAAACTTTAGCAGCCTTCGGACAGTATGGACAACCAAACCGCGGCGCCTGGCCGCACTGGAACTTCAAGTGCTTCCTCATGTCGCCAAGATTCTTGTACGAGTGCTTGCATTTTGGACAGGGGTACCTGCGCGATTGCAGGTCGCCTGACTTTATTGGTGCTGAGGTTTCTGGAAAACTGTCTGATGCCGGGGGAACGACTGGTGAGAAAGTGGCCAACTTTCGTGAATCATTGATGAACTTCATAAAACTATGATCTTTGAAGAATTCTGCAAAAGACAAAAGTGATGGGATATTTCAGTAAAGAATTTAATGATTAAACGATTCGATTATATTAATAGAAGAAAGCGAAACGATAAGAGGATAAATGAGGTTTCGAATACGCGTACAATTTGGAATGCAATACCCATCTACGAACATGCTCGTGACACATTTATCGCCATACCATTGATCTGTTGTCACATTATTATAAATCATCGACTCATAAATCTCGCATCGCTGAAATCAAATGATGACATTTATAAATTTTCGGCATTTATTCATTAAGATATTACAAGTGCATACTCTCATATAACTCAATTTTCCGAGTATAATAAGGTACAAGTAAACATCTAGGAAAATATTTTTGAAAATTTAGTCAACATCCATGTGATACAACAACATCCCACTTCCCACAACGTACAATTCGCAAATCCTACGAGGTGGTACGCATTTACGAATACTCGTTCATCTGTGAATCGAATAGCGTATTGAAGTTGAGTGACATTCCTGGGTGATGCTTCTTAACGTGAGATTTCGCATCTTGCAACCTCTGATAAATAATTCCACAGTACACGCACTGTCTTCTTCTGCCGCAATTGTGCCTTATGTGATAGCGGAGTGCTTTTTGGTCTCTGTAGAGATTGTAACAATTCGCACAATTCCACTGGCCTTTCGGCGGCACACCTTGCACTTCCATCTTCGGCAACGAATCGTAATCTCGATCGCCGAAATCCACCATAGGTCCATTCTTCTGCAAGAAGAAATCTGCAATGACAAAAGCAAATATCTGCATGAAATTATGATCATCAGATATCATTCAATCTAATATCTGAACGCTGTGTTTTGGGCACTGTCAATGCGAGAGTCTCGCGATTCGTCGGATCAACCCTGTTTATTTATCCAAAAAAAAAAATAGTAACATTACAAATAAAGAATAGTACGAAAATAAAAAACAAAAAAAAGCAGAAATGATGAATAAACTGATAACTCGCAATGATAAATGAATGATGCCCAGTTCGAGCAGGGCTGATGGTTTCCTCGGACTACTGATGGCATTGCAGAATTTTGCCGCATTTGTATCAAACGTGACAAATCATGTAGCGCATAGCACACAGGCGAAAGGCTTAGTCGTCTGCAATAGGTGGCAGGCTGATTTCGGATTTTGAAAACAATAAAACTCACTGCGTAACACCAATCGATGTGAATGAGCAAATCCTTTGCCGTAGTGAGGGCAACTGTAGAAACCATTGGCTTCCCGCGGAACCGTTTTCTCCGAAGACTTGCTTGTAATCTGGAACAATTTTGACAAGTCAGTAGGCAACTCTGGACGCACCCGATCGTATTAACGAAAATTTGTAAATCCATTTACCTATAAACGAACGAAACTATTCCATTGGAACTTCGATGATTCATTAAAAATTACGTTTATTGTAGATTGGCAAATGACATGAAATATTACGTTTTTTAATATAATCCAACAAAGACGGCAGTTATTCACTGCAAAGTCTGATGTACCTAACCGAAAAACCGTACGAAAATCAAACTCTATACCAAATCACAAACGCAAGATGCTTATTTGAACCAAATCCAGTTGCTTACTTTTCCATTGTCGTTTATTGTCGTTTACAACACCAATCAAACGAGAAACTCGAAAACGAACAAAAAGTTCACAATTTGACAAAATCTTTCAAAAAAGACCTTCTTATGAATGAGAGTGGATCCTCAGTTATCGTCGACCCAAACGAGATTTGAAGAAAAACGTCTGAAATTATATAAACTGCAGGTTGACGACATCCCAAGGTCATATGATATATACAGGTGATGACTGTATGTTACGTAAATAAACGTAAACAAATGTATTATGAGCAACTTTTATTGTTTACCAATTTATTCGTGTACGGGCAGTGGGGAAAACATAATGTACAGTATGTTGTTTACAACTATCTCCAAGTTTTTCAATACATAAATATTGTATTTACCTAAAAACAATAAATAAAAGTATAAAAAAGGAATGTTTCGAAGCCAATTCGAATATTTTCATAAGTACATCTTTTTCGATACAAAAAAAAATAACTATTTTTAATACTGTTGATAGGCATGAACCATGAAGACTCACACATTTTCTTCTTTTCAGGTGTTGGACACACAAAAAATCTTCCGAGACGTCATCATCAATCAAAATTAAATATATATATTATTTAAACTAAATATAGAACGTCAACAATAGCAACAATTTATATCATTTTACTCGCTAATTAATCTTCAACAAAATTATTAAACTATAAAACCTCGACTAGTCTAGTCTCTTGATCGTTGCAGAACTTTTCTGCGAGACTTTCAGAGATTATAACAAAAATGTAACTCATCTTAATGCAATTCTAAATGATTTATGAATCAGGACCAAGATCAACTACGTAAATCTTCAGTCCGTGATGCCGATGCTTGATGTGGGTGTACATGTTGGATCGCTGCTTGGACCTATAACGACAATATGGACATTGGAACCTCGGACTTTTTCCGCATTCATACTTGAAGTGTCGCCAGAGGGCGTTCCTCTGCTTGTAGACTTTCCCGCAACCCTCGCAAATGTGTCCGGTTTCCGGTACTATTGCGATCTTCCATTTCGTCAGCTGGCGCAATTCTGCAGGCTGTATCGCTGACGTTTTCGGACCCCAAATAGCTGCAATCAGATCCAAAGGAAACGAGTTTTATGAAAAGTCACTCTCAACCCCTGGCTTGAATACTCGAACATGCAGGAACCCGTTCCGATTAAAAATTCTTCCGAGCGCCATGCCAGTATAACGGACCAATCATCCATTAGGCTCAGATAAAACTCTAGACATCAAGCTAACTGGCATGGCAACGGAACTATAGGGTAACACGAATCAACAGCTGTGCCCGTCATTGTGTACGTGATAAACTGTTGTATCACGAGGCTCTTCAGAAGAGACGATCTTCCGGATGAAGAATGTTTCTTTAAACTATAAGGAAGCAGCGGTACTGACATGAAGCGCTGACTAGCTTTTGCTACTTGCTCTTCCGTGTCGCAGTCACGATTCGTTTGCACGCAGTTTTAATATTTTCCAATCCGTTACTCGACACCCCCTTGACACTGACTGACTTTTTCTTTTATCAGTGGTCAATTTGGAATATTCGTTGATTACGGTAGAATTTGGCAGCCTTCAATGTTCTCGAGCAAATTGAACGAAACGGAGACAAATATCAAAACTACGTTCAATTCTACCAAGCTTGCTTTCGTGTTTAGACTTGTAACATTCCAAAGAATAAATTGAATAATTGACAATTCATCAATATGTTTCTACGCTTCATACGATATCCCATACAGAGCAATACCTTAGACTCTTCATGCATACTTACTGCTCGGTACGTAAACAAACAACCTACATGTATAATTAAAAAAATGCATTGAAACGGCGAATTCAAATTGATTCGTATTAAACCAGCTGGGGTACTGAAACATTCTTAATTAATTACAATAAAATATCTGTAATGAATTACTTATCGACTAAAAATAAAACTCGTACATTTTGTATTAGGTGTAATGTATTTTTAGTATCGTAGTTTAAGGTAACTGATCCTTTGACTTTAGTTCAACCCTCCGTGTAAACAGTAGATTTTGATGATTTCGGGATTTTGTACGTACGGCATTTATTGTAAAAGCTGACGATCATTAATGCTCCTTGCTTTAGTACATTCTAAAATGAAGGAAACACAATTAAGATAGGTGTCGATTCAGTACGTCAAGTTCCTTTTTGTAGATAAAGAACCAATTTTTTAAACTTTATTGTATTAGGCAAAAAAAAAATAACTAAAGAGAGATTAAGACAACGCTATTTTTCATTCAGGTTCAAACTCTCGTAAAATGACGCCCTTAAATACCAATTTGTCAATGTGATCGCTGAGCTGAGGGAAGATCAGATCTGGGTTCTACTGCCAAAATGACAAAATGGATTTCTTGAATCGTTTCCCACACCAGTGTGAATTCTTGGACCTGGAATTAAAAGTCCGGAAGATAAAAAAAAACGACACTTGCAGGCCTATTGTAATGTTCTGATATCGAGCAGTGCAAATTTTGAAACTTTAAAAATTTTGCTGATCGTTTAATTGTAATATTTCTTGTGCAAGAGCAATTCTCTCCGAAATTTCGAATTCGTCAAACATTTCATAAAGAAATATATAATTCAAAACAACATATCACAATTGAAAATAAAATACGCACATAAGAAACTAAAATGACAAGAGACAGAACTCTCTAAAGACAATTTCGTTTCAACTGACCCGTGCGTTTCTTCGGTTATTCAATTCTTGAATTCTGTGCAAGTGCTATTAAGCTTGTCGTCGAATGTAATATTTAATATTTAAGTTAGTACATGTAAATCATTACTGTCATTATTAATCATCTGTATTATTTTTTGCGTTTGTAATGTTTACAGTATATACTTACCAACACGAAGATTTGATAAGTTTTTATTAATTTTGATATCAATAATTAATGTATAGTATTTAATAATTAATTTTTGTTTATTTTTGTTTATTACAAGTGTATAAGTTTAAAAGTACACATTTCTGAAATTATAACTGTAGGAAAATCAATAATTGATACAATCAACTCTCAAATTTCATTCAGTCACCAACTGTATTAAAACTTTAATTAATTTGTTTAAAAATATATCTTTATTCATCTGCTAGCAATGTTTAGTCGACAAATTGTCAAATCGAAACCATTTCTTGTCTAAAGGTTTCAGAGTTAAATTTCACCTCTAAAAGATTAAAAGTCCAAATGAGTGACGTCACCCTTCCAAGGAAATTTATCAACTAGGAATGAAATAATCGTTACGCTTTTTCATATATTGATTTATTCAACATCAGAAATTATTATGTATATTACCCTGATAACATGTTTGTTAAACATTCAACGAAGCTAGTTAATTATCAAAATTTAACAAACGTTATCACAATATAAAAGAAATGAGTATTCCTTACAAAAAAAAAGACACATGTATTTCAATCAAACAATGTAAAGGAAACCATGGATAGGGTTTTTTTTTTATTAGTAGCGTAACAATTGTTCGTCATATCATCCGCATTTCGTACATCCCTGTATTGCTTCTTGTGCTGAAACTGCACAACGTTCGACGTACATTATTCTAAACAATCCGTGTTGGCTTCAAAAAAATTGAAAAACCCTCCCAAACGCTATCGCCCCAAATATAAGTGAGGCGATTTATCGTTGGACAAAATTTGTCCAAGAAAATCTTCAACATAGGTATTGCTTGTCTACACCTGACATCTATATCCCACGTTAAATAACAAAATTGTTAAACGCCTAAACATTTGTAAAACCCAAAATAGCCCAACGAGCTTATAAATGTTCTAACCACTTTGACGGCATCGAACGAATTTTCCAAAGGTCGGTAACATATACATTTATATACACGCTTTATAAACATTTCCGCAAAATCAAGAGAGACGCTCGTCCCTCACGCCAAGCTCTTAGGTCCCAGTGTTAAAAAATTACGATAACAATTGTTTGTAACCATTTCTTACGAAACTAAATTGAATGACTGTCGACGCACGACGTCTCTACATTGCACTACGTTATTACAGTAGGTGTACTTATTTGGTATGTTTTTATTTTTATTTATTTATTTTTTTTTTTTTTTTTTTGGCAGTTTTGTGTTCAACAGCAGGAAAAACGTTGCATTACATCACATTTTTTTTAAGGCAGATAACACAGCTCTTATAGACTATATCCAACAGCAGATGATTTCTTTTTAACTTCTCCATAAATCAAACCCTCTCTCAATTTCTTGAATTGAAAAAGAAGCCTCTATTTTTTTTTCACTCTTTCAAACCTGAAATTACACCACTAAATATGTAAGTTTCTCGGATAAATCTCTTCAAAGAATGAAATATTTTCGATTTCAATTCAAGAATTGCTCCTTTAACTTTAACTGTTCAATTATTATTGTCAACAAAAATTGAGATTGAATGTACGTGCATGCGAGATCCAACTTACTGCTAAGAGGAAATCGACGCAACGACCCGCTTTCGCTATACATACAATCCCCCAAATGTATATGTAGATACTAAAAATGTTACATATAAAATATTCTTTGGGTTTCCTTAAAAATTAGAAAAGCTTTGGCCTGCTCTTCCCTCTCGTCACTATTTGACTCGAGTTTCGCTAAATCCCACTTTTTTTAACCTTACATTACATTTTCAAGTTTTGAAAGTTTTGTCTCATTCCGAATCTCTCTTAATTAATGAAGGTCGGGGCAACATCGCTAACATTATGAAAAATCAAAGTACATTTTGTAAATTTTCAAAAAAAAAAATGTTAACGAGGAATGACGATTACAAAATAGTTAGCGCCAGATTTCAAATAATAATACACGGTATAAGCTTCTTTCTTCAGAGTATTTTTTTGTGACATTTCATAATAGTTTACGACATATCAGTTTTAAAACATATTTTGTACATTATCAATTATGCAAGAGATCATCTTTAAAGGTACATTCTTTCAGTTACCCGCGTACCCGGTATATGATTAAAGAACAAATAATTACCAAGAAGATTATTTAATATATTATTTTGGCACATAGTAGGTAGTTTTTTTTGTATCAAATGTTTTATAAAAATTAATTTTTTTAACCGTACATGACATTTCATTATTTTTAACTACTAAACACGTCAAATTATTAAAATAATAAATAATATTTCATATATAACAATTATTAAAATTACAACAATTAATAAATTAAATTATATCCGAAAATAAAATTAATCTGTCGGGATTATATATTATCAGAATCATGAAGCAAGTGGCTCTCCTCTGTTTTAAATGAACATTTTCCAGCTTCAATTTTCAAAAATGTTATTGAATGAAATGTCGTGAAACGACGTTTCCGTATCGGTTTTAATGTCGACAACGGTCGATTGAGTTTTCAGGGTAAGAACGCCTAAATCCAGAGTACGATTTTTTTTAAAAACGTTAATGTTACGTTCAAGACTTTGTTATATGTAATTTGTATTATTATTAATCAAAAATAGTAGAAGGAATAAAATGAACGTAAACCAACCACTCAAAAGCGAATATTATTTCTTATTTCTTGAATTTGCATCAATCAAAATATAAAAAAAAAAAAAATATAAAAAAAAAATAAAATCGTAAAATGTCCTTTTATCTGAATACAATTAAATCATGGTTATTAAATAAATATATCAAACTTAATAAAAAAATAATAACAAAAGATTTTCTGAAATGCAAAAATAAAATCAGAGTCTCACAAGACACGTTAAAACTGAAACAATTTCTAAAACGATAATTACGACTAAAAACAAATAATATTCAAAATTCGG
>JAPYZR010005619.1:0-10634 GCA_030522945.1 Trichopria nigra
GTAGCCCGGCTGGGGCACGGGTAACTATACTTTAATGCTATAGTTATAGCTCCACAGGAGCGGCACGATGCTTGGGGGCATCCGTGCGATATGGCAGGGTCGGATACGTAACGTTTTCGTTACAGTTTCATTCCGTGATGTCAATCCGAATGAATCTTACGTTATTCCGATAAATAATTTCAATCCATTTCATTCCGTGATGTCAAGCCGAACAAAACCCGACTCAATCCTTGAAAAGGTGCAATCCGTTTCATTCCGCGATGTCAATCCGAACGAATCCTTTTTTCCGATGAATATTTTTGCAATCCGTTTCATTCCGCGATGTCAATCCGAACGAATCCTACATCATTCCGATGAATATTTTTAATCCGTTTCATTCCGCGATGTCAATCCGAACGAATCCTTCTTCTTTCCGATGAATATTTTTAATCCGTTTCATTCCGCGATGTCAATCCGAACGAATCCTTCTTCTTTCCGATGAATATTTGCAATCCGTTTCATTCCGCGATGTCAATCCGAACGAATCCTTCTTCTTTCCGATGAATATTTGCAATCAGTTTCATTCCGCGATGTCAATCCGAACGAATCCTTTTTTCCGATGAATATTTTTGCAATCCGTTTCATTCCGCGATGACAACCCGAACGAATCGTATATATCATTCCGATGAATATTTTTAATCCGTTTCATTCCGCGATGTCAATCCGAACGAATCCTACGTCATTCCGATGAATATTTTTAATTCGTCTTATTCCGCGATACTAACCCATAACTGAATCCGAATGTATTCGATGACATTTTAACTTAAAACGTATCTTGGATACATTATTGAACTATTTAATAGTGATATCCGTCAATTATAATTAATTAATATTCTAAGGAATTTGTATTCTACTCATGTCAATTGTCGGACGGTGGTAAATTAGAAAGGTTTTATTTAAAAACATATATTACAATATATTACATCTGATTTTTACAATGGTGGATCGCCTTATACAATTCTATGTACAATCAAAATCATGCATAAAAATCATGATTTTTCTGAAATGATCACTGAATTTCGAAAATATTTTGTAATTCACATACGTACTCGCGATCTCCGAGGTTCATGTATAACATTTTTTTGTCAAATTCCTCTATTGGAACTGTTTTAATTATATTGGTACGAGTAATACGATATATGTGTTTGACAGGAAATAAATTATTTTCGTAATCTACATTTAGCATTTCGACAGAACTACAAATATTAGAATCCTGTTGTAGCGTAAAGTGTTTTATTTCGGCTATATCGCAGGATGTCAACTGTACAATAGAGTTCTTCTTCTTTATCGAGCGACTATATAATAAACTCTCATATAACGTATTCTTATAAAAGCAACGGTCGTAAAATTTACCTTTTTTCCCCCATTATCACTGCTTTTTCGGAACCGGTGATTATTACAGGAGACATATTTATATTGTTCTGAAATAAATATTTGCAAAATTTTAAACAAGATGGAGAAGTCGCAAACAGTTCTTCATACGTGCGTTTAAAATTTGATTTTCGTAGCATTCTTTTACCTATTTGGTCATATAAACCGAAAGGGCCCGTAATTTGTTGTTTCAGTTCGTATATATTACTTTCAAATGGGAACGTCGACGTGCTCCATAAGGGACCACTCATACGCACAGAATCAACAAGATGCGATAAAGAATGCACGTTAAAAGTCATGAATTTGATGCCATAAAATTCCTGGCATTGTACAATGAAAGTCATTAGATTTTTCTCACATTCGCGAAGGACATCTTCGGATATTGAAGTTGTTAAAAGGGAAAAAATACTTCCCACTAATAGTGCGAAGTTCTGTAGGTGATCGATTGGTAAAATATTCTGTAAACACGGTAAGGAATAATAAAGTAACCACGACTTCCACTCAGATGCTTTCCAGTTTGCTCTGTCTGAAAATGGTCGTGGTTGCCTGTGGATTTCTCGTGGAGGTGTTATTTTTTGTAGTAGATCATTTGTTTGTTGAATATCCTTCCTTTTTATTAATTTTACATTAATCCAAAACTCTGCCAACTGCTTAACAACACCTAGGAGTACGCCGTGCATATAATCTACAGGATATCCCCAAACCATATCAAAACATGATAGTGTCATTAGTGCTGAGATACCTTTCACTCCACGTATTGAGCCTGTTTGAATGGACGCTACATCTTGACGATGGGACTCGTCAGTTCTCAGATCAGTTATTTTTTCTGTTACAGGATACCTTATTGTGTCATGATATTCGCCAAAATCATAACACCATGAACACCCATAATGTCCGTTAAATTGTAGGCGATTTTGGACTACTGGGCGAGCAACGGAGTCAACCGAACAAAACAAAGGCAAAATTTTAACATATACACCTTCACTGATTTCAAAGCTTTCATCTCTGAGGGATTTTGTCTGTTCTACAAATTGTTTTATAAACATATTCATTGCTTTAGGCGACGGTTCTTTCTTTACAATGCACAGACCCGCGATAAGAGGATATTTAAAACGTATAATTGGTGGTAATTCATTAATAATCAGTTGAATAGGCCATAAACTAAGTTTGGAACTATGAAAAATTGGAGCACCATCAGTGTTGAATGTGTATGTTAGAATATTATCTGATGAGTATTTCTGTAGTAGGTTCTTGTACACAATGCCATCATATATGTCCCTTATATTTCTGGAGTTTTCATTTTGTTCACTTTTTATTATTTGCATGTTTTCCAATAATGCCCGTTTTAATTTGTTATTTTTCATTAATTGCATCACTTGATATTTCAAATCAATGTTAATGATGTAATTATCGTTTGTAGTTGCCAAGTGATATTTTTCGCCGCACTCACAATCAACACTACAATTCTGAAATTTGTTTTTAGAGATAGGTGGAAGCAGGATTTCATAACGTTTTACGCAAAAAAAACATATATTTAAGCAGTCATCAGGTGGATCGTACATTTGTGAAATTTTGTACTTGCTTGGATTCCAATCTGTAAACTTGGGACCTGCCAAACATTTCACAAAATGACACAAAGCTTGTCTGACTACATATGTCAAATTGTATCGAATACACAGTCCTATTATCATTAGTAGTATTTCGCGAATAGCGAGACGAGCATCCGGAAACATTATGGTACTACTTATTTCATTCCAACATTTCATTACGTCATTTTTATCATTTTCATTCTTTGCTTCATTTTCATTTGCCATCTCTTGTAAATCACCTTGAGCAGAAATATCTTCATTGTCTTCATTCTCGTTAATCGCTACATTATCGTCAACAATTTCTTCTGAGTAGTTATCAGTTTCAGAATCAGAGTCATTGACATTACCTTCAATGTCTGAAGATCTTTGATCATCTGAAAATATATGCCTCGAGTAATTTATCACATAAACCATGAGTATGTTGTATATAGATATACTGGATGTTCAAGAAGTCCCTATCAATAATTTACATACATATATTGTATGTGTCATTTCGAGAAAACGTGACAGGTACTCAAAATTGATCCCATTGTCATCACTGCGACTTGTTTTATACTTGCAACCATTGCGATAAGCATAGAGACCACGCACAGAGAGATAGAGAGTGAGAGAGAGAGGAGAGAGAGAGAGAGAGAGAGAGAAAGGGAGACAGAGAACTCAAAAGTCATAAAATCAAATGTGTCGAAAAAATTGTTGGCCACTAAAAATTTTGTTGTTGTTCACAATTAAAATTGTTCAAAATCCACCCGCAAAAAATTTTCATTTTTACAATTTTTTAAGCAATTAAACATTTTTTTTTCTCATAAATAAGGCTATTTCCGTTATTTATACTAAAAATTGGATATAAAACGTAGTTTAAATTTTTTGTCATTTAATGTTTTTTTAACAACTTTTTGTACGTATGTATGGGTGTTCAAATACAAAAACGGTTCTTTATCGTGATTTCACATTAAGTAAAAATCGTAATTACATAATTATTTTGTTCGTAAACATTAATTTTGTATATTTGCGCCATCTACCGCTTATTCACATGTTGGGAGTACACCGAGTACACCCTTAATGCAGTTGCTGACTTGCTGTCAAAACTTCTGAAAGTAACAGCCACCAGGTGGCGTGACGAAATCCGTGGACAAAATCCGAAATCTCCGCGAAATTCAATAAATACATAGTTCAAGCCTTGCTCGCGTTGATTTTGCATTAAATTTTGTTGCTAAGAACATTATTTGGAAGTTACATTATACTGATTCAAAAAATGCCGTTCGCGTGTGTGCGGTTTATGATTTCGTGTCCCCGACACGAACAGGCGACGATCGTCAACGTCGACGACATTATTAACTATTCTAAGGATTATAAAAGAAAGAAAAATTATCACGTGAAGTGCGGTTGGAGCGGCCAAACATGCTTAGGGAAGATTGCCTTTGTTTCTGGTGAGTATATTTTTATTTACACTCGTCCCTCCCCTCAGCCTTAAAATAACATAAATGTACATAAAAATTATAAACGAAAGTTGTAATGAAAATTGCAAACAGTATTTTTCGATACAATTGCGGAAGTTTTTTCCACGAATGTGAAGGTAATGGCCCGATCCATTTTTGCACGTGTGCCGAACAATATTTTTCGTTACAATAAATACCCACAAAATGCTTTAAAAAACTGATAAAAATGCGCAAAAAGCAAAATTTTAATAAAAATTTGCTATTGTGCTAGTTGTCCACGAAGTGAGGCGCACTTTCCCAAAGTGAATATATTTTTTAGAAAAAAAAAAAATTTAGAAAAGATATTAAAGGAGGAAGGAAAAATGGGAAAAAAGGAAACCGTGGGAATTTAAAAGAAATGAAATAAAAATTCAAACTAAACGAAGTGTTGAAATAAATTAATAGTGTGAAAAGTAATATCAAAGTAAAAAATAATGAAAAGTGATTTTGAAAACTTATAACAATATGTCTGTATGTTTAATATGCACAACGAGCAATTACCTACAATGATTATAACAATGAACTGACGAGAACAGTGTATGGACTAATTATCAGATTATATATTTCAAACATGTAATTGAACATATTTATATTACAAGTAAACATGTGATTGAAAACGATATAGTCCACAAAATAATGATAAATTATAGATTATAAAAGTATAAGTCATTTTTATTTACATGTTTACATGTTTATATAAATGTTTATATAATTATAGTGTAAACACCATTCCTGCCACTTCACTGTTACAACTATTGTAGGTGAGTGCTTGTTTTGTAAACTGCTAATAGACGTACAGACATTATTACAAAATGTTCAAAATTATTCTTCATTTTTCCTTACTTCACGCAATTTAATTTTTCATTTCATTTCTTTCAAATTGACTCTATAAAGAAATTTCTTTTTATAATATTATGTTTATATCCATATCCGATTGATTCAACGGTTTCTGTTTTTACTCATTTACTATAATATTTATTTCAATAAGTATCATTTATTGCGCTTATTCTTAATACTGAATTAATTAAATGTTTAGACAGTAAAGAAGAAGCTCAAGATAAAATGGCTAAAAAGCGAGCAGTGGTGCCTCCCAACAAATACGATGAAACAGCCTCAGAAGGGGAGACATTAGTGGACCATGGAAAACCGAAAAAGGTAAGGATTGGAGAGAGTTGTTTAAAAACATATGTACACTACCAAGCAGAGATGGAAGACGACAAAATTTCTGCTCAATAGTGTACAAGATACATAGAAGGGTCTCGAAAGGCAATTCGTATATAACTTTCAGTGTTATGTATTTATAAAAATATAAGACAACGATCATTTTGCTTTATTTGCAGATGTGCTTCCAATCAGTTTTAAAAACAAAAATTGAACAAATCAACGCAAAACACAATCAACAGGTACGTAACTTTACTAACAATTCTATATAGTATACATTTAATTTTATTTAAGAAGTCATACGTATTAATTGTTTAGAAACAATATCTAATGTTTAATTTATTTTCAGAAAATAGGAAAAGGGAAAGTTTCCATTTTGAAGGTGGAGAAAGCAAATATCTCATTGCCTTTGGGAATTATTGAGGTACAATTATTTTTTTATATCAAACTCATTTATTTTATTTTTTTTATATTAGTTATATTAAAAACGTAACGTAACAAGAAATATATTAAAGTTTATAAAACGAATGAAATATATACATTTGTCACTGGGTAAGTTGAATCAATTTCATCTGCGACTCAGGCTGGAATTTGTAGTCGTGACTCAGACTTGAGTCTTTAAATCCAGTTTGAAACCTGTCACTTTAACCTTGATTTTTTATTCATTATTTTTTAATAATAATTAAAGAACATTTCATGAGATTGAAGTTGTTTCATGAAATTCGATAGTGAAATACTGAATCCGTCCAAGCCAAAAGCTACATAACACATAACGACTATGATTCTTATTATTGCAACATTTGGAAGTATCGATTATATATAGAAAAAAAAAAATTAAATAATGGAGTACTTTTTAATGATGCTGGATGTTTGTAAAATTATTGACAGGTCAGTATTTTCTTCGGATTTAACAAGTTTATAACAAATGATATGTCAAACTTAAAATTTAGGTTAAAAAAATAAAGCAGAATAAAGAAACTTAATATCATTGACTATATCACTTGATGTTATTATTTATTATTAATATGACTTACATATCAATAGTGTAATCTTATCATTATCAATAACCTGTACGAGTTTTGCCGCATGCATCAATCTGACAGGTTTTGATTTCGAGACTTGAGTCTGCGTTGCCAATAAACCTTACATTAATGTTTCTTGATGAAACTATTCAATGTCGAAAACACTAAAAAATGTAAACACGTCTCATTGTAATTACCATTTATATAATAATATTCAAATTCTCGATCTTCCTCGATCATTTTCAATCTTCCTTGATATTTATCGATCATTCTCAGCCTCCCCGATGTTTTTCGATCTTCCTCGATCTTTTTCTACCACTCTTTGAATTTTTTCAATATTTCTCTATCATTCTTGATCTTGTTCAGTCTTTCAATCTTTCTCAATCACTTTCGATTTTTTTCGATATCTCCAATTTTTTGCAATTTTTTCTAAATAATTCTTAATCTTTTTCAGTCTTTCTCGATCATTCTCGATCGTTCTTGATCTTTTTTGATCTTCCTTGATCTTTATCGATCATTCTCAGTCTCCTCGTTGTTTTTCAATCATTCTCGATCTTTTTATATCATTTTCGATCTCCCCTTTTTTTCAATCTTTCTAGATCATTCTTGATCGTTTTCACTCTTTCTCGATCATTCTCGATCTTTTTCGATCATTCTCGATCTTTTTCGATCATTCTCGATCATTCTCGATCTCTCCGATATTCTTCAATCTTTCTTGATCATTCTTTATCTTTTCAGTCTTTGTTGATCATTCTTTATCTTTTCAGTCTTTCTCGATCATTTTGATATATAAGCAGTATCAACAATTTAAGATTGAGTAAATATTAAAAATATATATTAGACTCAGCTTTTTTGCTTTATTCCAAAAATTGATTTATGCGGTATAAAAATCATTTTGAAGTGTTGTGAGGGGTAAGCTAAAGTATTAAAAACTATTTGTAGGATTTTGGAGTGTTTGTAGTGATTATTAATTTTAACGACGGCGATGGTCGGGGCGAAAAGAGTCAACAACGGTAGGGTTACGTGGGCAAATTTTCATCAAATCTATCCTTGCAATTTGTCATGAACCTTGTGAAAATCATGAAATATATATACTTTAACGTTGTTTGGTAAAATTTAATTCCAATACCTGTTAATTGGTAAAATTGACTTGATTGAAATTTAAGCAGAAAAATGTCATTTCAGGTGTTTAATGTATTGCATGGACGTTTTTTGCGTTCCACCAATTTTTATGCTTTGCAATTATTTGAAATAAAAGCTGAGGTTTTTCTATAAGATCAACAATTGTCAAAGATGCTTTTGTTTGGTTTTGAAGTAATTGTTAAATAAGTGACTCGCTCTGCTGCCTTGACGAGTGGTATAAGTCGTGACTTAAGTCATTTATTGCAGGGACTGCTGTATTATGGTTCAAAATCGAAAATGTCGATAACGATTATTCGTGTATCTGATGATGTCGCAAGCGTTTGAGAAATCTATTCTGGTAAGCGTTACGATTGAAAATTTATCTGTTTTTGTAGAATGCCGAGGATTCTGCACAGTTTTCAGATGACAATATTAGTGCATTTGATAAGTCGCCAGAAATAGAGGAAAGTAGTCAAGGCGGTTCTGAGTCGCTGGAAACACTGAATTTCAAGGAACTGGAAGCCGAAAATGTGACGCTAAGAAAATATAATTTATTTTTGCAAGATATACTGTTTAAGGAATTTGGAGTGCTAGTTGATCCAGGTAATAAAATAACGTAATAACTGTGTAACTGAAGTTATGATATTTTTCTAAAATCAAGCGTTATACGTATAACTTGATTGCGCACAGAACTCCCGAGTAACAAATTTCAATTGTATTTGGTTGATTTTAATCAAAAGCCCGACATTCTAAATATTACAGTCAATCGGTTTACAATGTGCTACGAATTGAAACGTATTCAGTATTTGTTCCGTCTATTCGTTTCTTGAACTTTCAATCCGTTTTCGTTTATTGGGATAAAATACATTATATATAATTACATCCAGACTTATGTAGGATTATAGATAGATATTGAAATGTCATTATTACCCTGCCTTTGCATATATGAGCATGTCTCGGGAACTTTGTACTTTTTAAATTTAAAAATATCAAGCCAGATTTCTTATGTAATTTTTCTTCATTTGGAGTATTGAAAGAATGAGAACAGATTTGCCTGTCTTTTGAATATTGTTATTTCAGAAATAACTTTGAAACGAAAACGATCGGTTAAATGTTACATCGTTTCTGTTGCAGCAGCAGAGAATGGCGATGAACCATCAACGCATATCCAGATTGAAAGAGCAGTGGGTTCCATAAACAAAGATAACGACACGGTATAACCCTTATTGCTAATTTTAGTACGTATGATGGTTTTAACCCTTACAGTCACAAGGGATTATCGGAGCCTATTAACCCACTACCTGGGTAAATTGTGTCCCAGACAGCAGAATAAAAAAAGAGCTCACAATGAACTCTAAATGTTATCTAAAAGAGGTCAGATGACCCACTTTCTGAAGTTTTCTGAACACGATGTCATTATGACATCTTTATGAGCTCATGTTCAGAAAAACCTCAGAAAGTGAGTCATCTGACCTATTTTAGATAACATTTATAGTTCATTGCGAACTCCTTTTTATTCTGCTGCCTGGGGTGCTGCCTACAAAAAAAAATCTTAAAACTGACCGACAAATATACTTATATAACGAATTAAAATTAATAAGAGGGCTTAAATTATGAATACATTTTCGATTACGGATTACAGATGTTATACACTTTATTCTTTCTTTAAATAATTTTTTTGTTATATTTTAGACACAATTACAGTTAGAATTTCTTTTTCTAGATACATCTCGGATCGGGAGTATGGTTGCCGGTATCTAAATGGAATTCAGTCGTTGTTAACTCCAATAACACCGTATCATCATTTAGCCGGAACCTGGCGCGGGCTTTGTTCGGCGAGGAGGTACTAATAAAGAGCTCCGTAACTGGCAAGAGTTCGAATCGAGCAACCAAAAAAGAAAGTAGAGAAAAGCTGGACCCAAATAAAATGGTTGCAATGCAACGTTAGTATTAGAAATATTTTTTAAGGAGAGTTTCTCGTGTAAACGGCTGAAAAATCAGTCACCGTTACTAAAGTTTATTTGAAAAGAAATAATAAGTACACACAGATATATCTACAATGAATATTTTGAAACCTATCCTATATGTTTTTTTGCATGTTTTGTTATGTACGTTTTAGTGGGAAAAATTTCGAATTTATTTACTTATTACTTTTCAAATAAACCGTTGTATATTAAAAAATTTATATTAAACCGTTGTGTATATTAAAAAATTTAATATTTGATATTAAAGACGCTTTCAAGTACTGGGCCTTGAAAGTCCTATCGCCTCCGTATACGGAAGAAGTGATGGCTCACTTTGTGGCCGCGGTGTCCAACCACGTTGGGAAACTTTGCGACGAATTGCGAAACCCGCCGAAAAGAAGATCTCGCAAAAGTTTCGGTGAGTCTGCTTTTTCGTTGAAATAACATTTTTGTTAAAGACAATCGTGATTCTTGTAACTTTTCTTAAAAATTTCCATCATTGTTTTAGCGACATCAATGAAAAACGGAGAAACCGCAGAAAGTAAGGTTGCTGGAGAAAAGGAGCACAGCAGTGCAGAAAGTGTCGATTTCGAGGAAAATAACGAAGATAAAGAAAATAAAGACGATAACGAAACAGCAGGGAAATAAATAAAATAAAAAATAAATAAAAAAAGTAGGAATTGAATCACGGAACCGAAGCCGAAAATTATGGCCATCATTTCAAGCATTTTTTTTTATTCCTGTCGGTGCCTATATAATTCTTATCATTTCATCGGAAAGCGAAGGATGTGTGCGCGAAATCGCGAGTTTGTACGCGTTAATCAAGACCAAAATCATGAGAGCATCCTCGTCTTATATACATATATATACCAATTGCTGCTATATCTCATT
>JAPYZR010005620.1:0-15664 GCA_030522945.1 Trichopria nigra
ACTACTGTACTTATTCATGTTTATTATTATGTTTATTATATGTCATTATTAGATTTTAAATTAACTGTGCATTTATGATTTATTTGAAACCAAATAACGCATAATTAAGTACAGTAGTGAAATTTTCTTCGCTTAAGAACAATCCGTAGGCAAAAAAGTTTATCGAAGGAAAATATATACAACATTCAACGTGCAAAAATATCTAACATGAAATTCACACTTGGTAAGAAAAATTATAAGCTCCTTATTAGATAAAATTTGTTTACTTAACGAATGCTACTTATTTATGTGTTATTGGGTTTAATCGTGAATGAAGAATTCACGGACAAAAAAGTTTATCGTATTACAAATGAATAATACATTCAACTAAACAAATAATGTAAGCCTGAAATTCACACTCGGTAACTAAAATGATTTAGCACCTTAATTATAGATGAAAGTTTAACTACTGCTACTTATACTGAAAAAATGGCATGGTCAACAGAACTATAGATGTATGTTAAGTATGATATGGTTGGAGTTATAATACAATTGCCTTTATATTTATATAAGTACATATATCTAATGTATAATATGCGGACTGTCCCTTAAAACGTTGCGAAGCATGCTCTGTCCACCCTCCCCCCTCCGCCCTCTTCGGGGGCGAGAACAGTATAGGGGATTCCCCGTTGCTTCGCAACGTTTTAAGGGACAGTCCCCATATTATACATTAGATATACTTATATATATATATATATATTTAGTTTTAAAATGTGTTCATACACATATCCACTTTTAGCCCAAATGTGCAAAAAGTCGAGTGGGGCTAAAATTGTTTTGAAAAATTGTAGTGCGTTTTGGTATCTAATAAGTTATATATTCCTTGAAGTAATTGATGTACAAATTTTTTAGCAGAATGACAAAATATTTCGCCACGGTGAAATGGGTGGGAGGTGAAGACCATAACAAAATAACCGTCGGTGTTCCCACCGAATATATAATACATTTTGATTACGAGGCGTACAAATCTGAAACTATTGACGAGGACGAGACATACGTAATACAATGGAGAAATTGTAAAAAAAAACCAGCTGGAGGTTGGCCGAATTATGACGGCTTAATACTGGACGTGGGAAGTACGTATTTTAATTTTTTACATTAGAATATAGTTTTCCTTCTCCTATTTTAATACGAATGTTCCCAATGTATTTTGTTGAAACTGTTTTTATTTATAGCAACTATTAGCGCGCTCGAGAAAAGAGCTAATAATTTAATCTTTTCCAAATCGCCGCTATTAATTCCGCCTCACGAAGAACAATGTGAGACTCTGCTGAAGGAGGATGAAATAGAGGATACACCGAGAAACCCGGATAAAGTAAAGGTAAAAATATCAATAATCACAAATATGTGATATTAATGTAAAATGTTTCAATTCGTTTGTGAATAGGTAGAGGGTAACGACTTGCCAAATAATATTTCATTATAAGTACTGATGTAAGGAAAAATGTAAGAAGATATTAATATCCTATAGAATATTATAATAATAAACCAAATAGTGTAATTTGACTCGTCACCGTTTTCTATTTCACTTGAATATTTTTAAAAGTTAATTCTTGTATTGTCTTCTCTGTATGGTTATTTTTTCTTTATTCACTGTCAAATTGTCTGATCTCTGATTTTTATTTGTTGCCCCACAAAGAAATTGAAAAAAGCGCATAGATTAGTTATACAAAGTACACCTGAGGGCGACCAGACGAGCGATTCAGAAATCACAAAAGTAAGCTCTTTGGCAATTCCTTTTAGTTCTTTACATTTTCAAAATTATGAAGCCATTCTAATTTGTTGAACTTAAATTTTACAGAGTTGTAAGGAACAATCGGCTATGGCCTCCGGACTCGATCGCCAACCGCTCGAAGAAGATATGCCGAATGATGGAGATCGCCACGGTAATTTTTGTTTTATTTTCATGAGCTAAGCATGACCGCTTAATTATGCTCATTGCACATTACAATTGTGGTGTAATTTCAGAACGCGCGGGAATGAAAGAAATTCGAGGAGAACTGCGTGCTCTTAAAGAAATGATGCAAAATCATTTCTCGAGTCAACAAGACCAGACTGAGGAGGGAAATATGGTAAGATATTGTCAATTTTCGTTTCCAAATCGGAATCTGTCATTATGATAGTTGCCCCATGTAATTATCCCCATCGTATTGATCACACGAACGTAGTAAAAAAATTACTATTTCCAGATGGAGCTGGGACAGAAAGGGAGCGGTATTAAAATTACCACAGCCCAGTGGCATGTAGCAAAGGAGCAGAGGTCGTTCACGGCTATGGCAGTAAGCCTTGTTGTGTCTGCGTTTGAATATGATGTCCTCCTCAAGAGCAACGTGAAGGGAGGTGCCTGCAGAATCAGGAAACCGAGTGAAAATTGTCCTCGTCATGAAGCATTGAATGCTCGTATCCTCGAGGCAATTACAGGTATTTTACTTGGACTTCAGATTTCTAAAACTTCTCTGTAAAGAATATATTTTTCCGGACACAATATGAAATGCGAAATAAGGCTAATTGATATTTTTCTTACATTCATAATAATATTATCCGTATTATTTTACGTTTACCTTTGTTGTTTCAAAAATGTTCAACATTTGAAATCTGCGCGTATACTACTTCACTTCCTTTTCTGTGGGGATTTTCCTACTTTTAAGAAAATTACAGACTTTTGAAGTCGTACATTTTTCCGATTTTCAAATCGAAATGAATATATGCAATTTGTCAATCAGCTTTTCGATGAACTCTTATCATTTCCTTGTATACGAAATACGACCGCATACACTTTAGAATTTAAAACTGAATTAAATAAACACCAGTCGATGAAATGTGCTGAATGTTTGTTAAGTAGATTTATTTTCCTTGATAAACCTAAATTTACCATGAAAATAATTCGCGCATGCTTAGTGTTATAGAAAGAGTTCTGGTATTGTTTAAAGAGTTATAATTATAGTAAGATACAAAAATTTAAGAACAATTCTTTTAATATTCAGAGTTCCCTGGTCAAACTCGATAAAACCACATAACAAAATTACGTAGTCCTGTTTGGTTCTATCCGATTATATTTGCATCATACATTTTATTTGCGACAGGCGTTTGGCGCCCATATAAAATGTGTACATGATTGTATGAGGACTAAGTAGATTTATAAGGCTATCCCGATGAATAATAGATTCGTTATTAAGAGTATAACTGAAGTACAATTTTTAACGCAAAAGGACCATTATTAAACTCCAGAAAAATCTGTGCAAATTTTCCCATTGGCTATTTTCAGGACAAAACCTTTTCTCTTCTTCATACTCTCTCTCCTTCACTCTCACTACCAATTTTGTTTAAGAAAGTTTAACGTAATACAAATGAATATGACACTTATATTGATCATTGTTTCCATGGCTAGTAGATTTTACACGTGTCGTAGAATCAGTTTGAATTTTTACAGCTACTCACTTATTGTGTTTAACTGTTCAATGATTTACTGTTTTGATTCCATGCATTATTAGGCAAACTGATATTATTGTTCCAGAATATAAATGCTTATTTGATTGACACCCCCTTCTGGAGCGGGCAATAGCCTAGGTGTTTAGTAACGACACCTCTTCGAAAATTCGGATGACCGGATGCTATAGCTCTTCTTCGCAGCAGCAGGTTCTGGGATCTAGTTCTCAAGTGTAATTCCTGCCCCGTTGTCTAGAATTGAGTCTATACGGCGTCCATCAACGGTCGCCGACAGCGCGAATATCCGCTGGCTGCATATGTAGAAGACATACGCAGGATTTTTGAACATCCAGAAGTAACTACAAACTTTAGCCTAAGAATGTGATTAATTCAATGTTATAAATTACTTTGAAATATAAACTGTAAAATTCATAAAGAAAAGTACGTTTGCACAGATAGTAATTTTTTCGTTCATTATCTTTTATTTATGGATGATAAATGTGAAACATTTATTTTGTTTTAATAGGATATATAACAAAATGATTTGATATCCCTTACTTTATAAGATTATTTATTTTTTGGAGCTTTTTCTCATACATGTTTTTTGTTTGCGGTTTTATCATCGAGTTTTACTAGGGTTTACAATAGATTAAGGAATTCATGTTATGAAGTCCCTAATTCACTTTATCTAGTTCATCTTTTTAATAGATTATTTGCGTTTATATTGTTTCAGTTTCTGTAAGGAAAGCATTTCCGATCAAATTCAACCGGACAGAAATGCACAGAGCGATAAATGTAAAATTAAATGCTCTGAGAAGGGAAGAACGTTTACGAGGAAGCGCTTTAACATAATAATTTTTTAATATTTTATAAAATAAAGATGTCTGAAAACAAATTAGTGCGTTTTTCATTATTTATTTGTAATTCCTGTTTGTCATGTATTCGCGATATTTTTAAAATATGTCAATTATACGTAAATATAAGTGATCGACATATATATCACATATATTTGAAATATATCACGGAGAGCGTAAATCTCCATTGAACCATGTAATTTACATACAATTGAAATATATGTCTTGTAAAAAAAGAAATATATTTATTGAGGAATTTTTTTTATAGGTAAAATACATGTCGAATATATGTCGAGTGTATGTTACATATATGTGGAATATATATGAAATATATGTGGTCGACATATATTTCACATATATTTTTTTTATATGTTAAATATATGTCGAGTGTATGTTACATATATGTCGAATATATGTGAAATATATGTGGTCGACATATATTTCACATATATTTTTTTTATATGTTAAATATATGTCGAATATATGTCGAGTGTATGTTGCATATATGTCGAATATATGTGAAATATATGTGGTCGATATATATTTCACATATATTTAAAATATATCACGAAGGGCACATATCTCCATTGAACCGTGTAATTTACATATAATTGAAATATATGTCTCGTAAAAAAAGAAATATATTTATGAAGGAATTTTTTTTATATTACGGCATATATAAAATCGGCGAAAAATGACATTTCATAAATATTTTTTGCATATATGTCGCATATATTTTAATTACATTCGGATATATGTAACATATATTTTACATATATGTCACTTATAAAATCACATATATTTCCCGCTTATATATTAGTGGAAAAAGTTAAAATAGAGGAGTGATAAAAATGAAAATAAAGGAGACAATTAAAATATAGGGGTTAAAATAAGGGGGTGGAAGCGTACGATATGTATTAAATCATGGACATCCAGACTCATGCGTACATTGGCCGAGCAATGTACGTCCAGGCTTCGTCCATTGTACGTCCGTAATACGTACACAATGGACGTACTATTTACTTAAGAACTTTATTGTTTCCGTTTTAAAACATTGAAATTTCTTTTCTTTCTAAACTGAAATTTCATTCTTAGGGAGAGTGAAGTGTCATTCTTTCTATTAGAGTGAATAGGAGAATTGTCAATCCTAAAAAAGTGGAAATATCGTATTTTAAAGAGTAAAAAATTAAATTAAATTAAATATATTTTAGTTTTTATCCAGATTTAACTTGGTATACCCTGGACAGGGTATCCGGATATTGAATCAATAATTCGAATTGGATTCGAGCACCTGTGCAGTGGGAGGGAATGAGTGGTTAATTTGGTGCGAAAACTAAATGAGCCTTCAATATTATAAATAAATTTACATAAAAATATATTTGAACAAAATATATATTAAATTTGTAAAGTATCGCTCAAATTCATATCTCAAATTATCTCGTAACAATACTTCAGTCTGAATTTTGGACAAATCCCTTATTTGTGTTGAAATTTACAGTTTTTATTAAACATTTATTTTGTTTAATTTACATTTGCGTTGTTGATATGAGTAAACATTTCGATTATCTTAAACATTAATTTAAACAAGTGTAAAAAAACGTTGAACTTTTTATTACGTTAATGTTTTTTGATTTCTGTAAAAATGTCAGTAATCGATATCTATAAAATCGAAAGACTACTTCGACAACGCATGATAAAGATTTCATCGAAGCTAATTAATTCATAATCTAATCATGTTTATTAATATTTGCACGGTGTTTTGCGACATTTAAGCTGAAATCTTGTTTGTTGACGAAAAGTTCGGTAAGTATTATGCATATATAATTCTCCTATACATATACAAATATTCAATTTCAGAAATGCTACCAACGGGCATTCGATGTTTTGGTTACATATATATATATAAAACCTATCCTCATTACGTACACGTCTCATTAAAACTTCAATGTAAAGCTATTATAATAATAAACGGAGCGTTAATTCTGCATCGAGATTTAATGAAGTTACGTAAAATGAATACCACAACGTACTTTGCTTTCATAAAGTAGATCGTATATACTTCCAGCATACGACACGTGCGTACACTCTATTTTTGCTTGATTATTATTGCATTTTTTATTTATATTAACGAGGTTATAGTAATAATAATCTTTAAATTACCCTTATTAAAGTTATACATTTTAATTACATTAAAATGCTACAAAAACCGAGAGTCCGCATAGAAACGATGACAACCCTCATTTCAAGACGTTTTTCCTCGATTTAAAGTCGCGAATTTAGGTGAAAAGAATGATTCCCCATGATTGATTGAACGTTGCAAACCGTTTCGCCGAAAATAATTTATCTCCCGTTTCATAACAAATGGACCATCGTGGACGCCCCCCCCCCCCCCCTCCCCACCTTCCATGCATTTATTTAATATTCTACACACTTCACGGTCAATATCACATTTTCGCTAGACGAGGTCGGCCATATTTGTATCGATTGAGGTGGAAAATTTGACATGCACCGAGCGTCATATTTTGAATTATTATAGGCGGGTCCCACATGTGATACGCGAAACCCTGTTCTAAAATGACGAATGATGGGGAGGCGTCGTGTCGTCAGGAAATCTCCCGCAGTTTGCTCGACAAAGCCGCGGGCTGCGTAGGCATAATTCAGCACCGTGAGGCCGTGACAGGCCCCTTTTCAATTACACTTTAAGAATCAAACGTTTTTCAATTCATTAGAAACATTCCGCCCGCAGTGCCGATCAGCTGAGCTTTTGTCGCGTTTTTGTCGCGTTTTTTGTCACATTTGTTTTTATGTCAAGCTTAAATTAAACTCGTCAAGGTTCCTTTTATCATGGGAAAAGATTTGATAAAAAAGATTGATTTTACTACGTATATACTATTAAATTTCCAAATACTCAGATCATTAGGACAAGAAAATATATTGGTTTCACTTCCTTAGGGTTGAGGCAAAAATAATCCGTGTCAGCTTTACTAAGTATTAATAACTATATCGATACTCAATCACAACTCTTCTTTAATTGCATTATATTTTCTTTTTATATTGATTACAACTCTAATCCCCCTGATTAATTTCGAGAATCTTCGTTTACATGTAACTAATTAAAAATTTTTGAATTGTCTCTTAAAATTTGCTTGCATTTTGCCAAATTCGAGATGTTTGTCGGTCTTTTAAGTGTAATTCATTTAATGTTTATTTTTATTACTTTTGTTGTGGCACAAAATTTGATAAAAATAAGCAGATTTGACAATTGACTGTGTATTGCACAGGTGCGACTAATATTATTTTGTTATTTCAAATTAATTTTGATTTAGTCAATTTTATTTTCTTGGATGCCCATTAGTCGAATGATACGTCAATGATGGCATACGTAATGTCGGCATATGGTGGTCACAAATGCGACTCACCGACAAGAAATATAGACATAATTAGCGATGTAAGGTAATATGCATATTTTATTATATGTATATATGTATATGCACTCTGCTAGTTTGGATATAATAATAGATTTGACCTATTCCTGAGACAAATCTTATTTGCTACAACTACAGAATTAAATTGATCTAAGTTTATAGCTTTTTACAAAATTTTATAATAAGTGACCTAATGAGATTAGGTTTAATTAGAATCTATATGTGATCCGATTATATTCAATTCAATCTAAAAAAAAAAGATCTAAATAAACTTTTCAAAATCAGCACCTCTTATGTTACCCTTGCGTAAGATTATATCGGTATAAAATCTTTCGTCGCTGTTGGGCGTCCCATTATAGAATCGTTGAATGCTACATTAATCTCATCGTGGCAGATTGTATATTCGTACATATCTACAGTTGAATTAAAGTGTATTAAGTTTCCAGTCAAAATCTGTTCATATATCTACGAATGATCAGATTTTTATGCAGATATACTTTTAATTTCTGATCTAATAATAGTATACAATACAGATCTAATCAGATTCAAACTATAATCTAACATAATTTTGTTTACTACAATTTCTACTAAGATATGTCAATATAATTATCATTAATCCTATAATTACAACTCTTGTGCATAAATTGACCCTTCAATCTTTTTGAAGTGCGAAATCAAACAAATCCAAATTTTCATCAAACATCAGCTGATGCCGTCATATATGAAAAATGCATTAATTGCTTCACATGTCCCCCATTATTCGGATTCGCGTATGATCGTTATACATATTTCAATTTCAAGCGTAAGATATAGATGCCTCGCGCTTTATTTAGCGCACCCTTCGTGCCCGTAACAACCATCCCACTTTTGGCGTAGGGTTGTTATTGCCCAAGGGTCGACGAGTATATCTTTTATGAGCGTGGACACTGTGTGTTCATGTATGCAGTCGTGAACGGGTGTATGAGGATGAGATAAGTTTGACGTATATACCCCCACGTACCTGTCAGAATAGGCTGATTCTAATGAACTGTGTTCACATAAGAACAAAACGATGTTATAATACTCCCAAGGACATTCTCACTTAATTTTATAGTTTTTTACACTATAGCTTGAGGACAATTCAATCACTTTGATAATCGTTCGGGTTAGATGTCTTACTAAGGAGGCCTGAAATTCATGATTTACATCTTTCTTATATGTGTACTATATGTAAATTTTGTTACACTTTAAATTATTATTTTGTTCAAACAAGCGAATTACATAATTATTCAAACAATATCATTTATTCTGAGTCTAACATTACCTATAAGCTGTTTGTACAATTTTTGTCATTGTATTTGTTGAAGTATAAATTGAAATGAAATTCACACGTGTTGATGCGAACATAGTGACATTTAGATCTATTCAGATGTCGTTTTTGAATATTTTGGATTTGTGACCAAATTGTGATAGTCCTTAATTCTTTCTTCATATGTACCTATCTAATTTACGATTAACATGTTCAGAAAAAAAATTTTCGAAAGTAATAAGTTGATAAGATTTTTACATTTTCCATAATTCAATGTCTGCAATGACTTCAACCTCAAATAACAATCATCAGTCAAAAATAATTAGTTCAATCCACTCCATAGATTTAGCCACAATAATGATGTATTACCCAAACAGCACATTTGACTCAGGGTGTCCTCAAGACGTCCAAATGTCCGCTTTTCTTATCCTCTCACTATCTTCAAGACATCAGTAGGATATGGGGATATTGAAAGGATGTTGAGAGAATGTAAAAAACGGACATACTGAGGCACTCTTGAGGACATCCTGAGTCAGATGTGCGGTTTGGGTGCACGCACAGGGTACAATCTTAATCCTCTTTTGTTCTTATTGAATGTCTTCATTTCTATTACTCGTTTTTTAGCCGAGTTGAAATGAAAGCATTGTCATTACTATTCGTGGTTGGCAAAATTATTATATTTCTCAACATCTACTAAATCTTTTGTTAAAACTAAAAAAGCCAATATATATATAAATATATTATCTTTTCACGTAAAATAAAGATTGTGGCTAACCTTTAAGACCGTAATAAAGTGTTTGCAATTTCACTGCATTAAAAAGAAACCATCAAGTGTCGGTGATGTATAACTGCAGAGCATGCCATCCACTCTTACCTTGCACTGTCCTTTAATAAATTGAGTTTACATGTTGAAATGAATTGATTTTAAGTATAAAATTATCATAAAATGTATGTGGTTGTTAAACGCGACGAGATTTTCGAATTTGATGAATTTACATTTTTCATTTCAGGAAGCAATTAAAATTTATTGCATGAAATTGAACTCAATTCTCTTAATCAATTGAGTGCGGAATAAATTTTACGTTTTCAACGAGATTTCCAGCGAGGAAAAGTTAATCTCGAACTTTTACTGCACCCTTTAGAATAATTGAATCTCTCATTAGTTTTTTCTCGGTGCCTTTAAGGGGATAATGTCATCGTTTTCCCAATTATTTAGAACCAAAGTGGTGCTTCGCAAGCTTGGTGGACAAATGCGAAATTTAATCTCGTATCATTAATTACTAGAGCGGATTGCTTGGTACCTGGGTAACAGAAAAGGGATTATGACTTGTCAACAAGAGAAAATAACTGAAGAACACTGGATTCAGACGTAAGGCGCTGAAATGCATTTTCTGGTAAGTACAGTTCTTATTTTACTTGAGGGTTTGCCTGCGTTAATACTTCATTTTCATCTTACTTCAATATTAAAATTATTGGTTTTTGTAATTGGATGTTATATTGGTATATTGTTAACGACTACATTGATTGATTTGATAAAATGAAATGCTCATTACTATACTAAATGAAAATTATTAAATTGTTATAAATATACTTTGATTATGTTAAAAATCATCGCACTGCAGGATTAGCCGCTGTTCAACATACTTTTTGAGTTATAAAACCATCATTACCATAAAAACATTTATAAATAATATTGTTTCATTTACTGTTTAAAAAAATTGGAAATCATTGTCAGTCATCACGTGAATTATAACTGAGGGTGTATACGTGTTCCATAAACAGGTACTGTTATATCAACTGATATTGCTGACTCTAAGGGGAGTTCCCTCGTCAATGCCCTTGAATTGACCTCTGATCTGACCCCTGTGGGATGACCGCGTGTTAATGGTAGTAGTCTGATGCCTGTCCCTCAGGCCCAACATTTTTTTTTTTTGCTAACCCTCGCGTTGCATATTCAGTTGCAGCCCTTACGCTACGCCAAATACTCATTAATGTTTCCTATGTGAAACCATACATTGACGCTAAACATAACAAGTGATGGGATATATCCTGATGTTGTTATCATGCAAATGAATTTAATACATTCCAATATTAATTAAGCCAAACATTTATTGCATACAATGCATTCTTAATTTAAGTATTTTCGTTTTCGATATTAATGCCGTCATTTTCAGATTGAAAATGTTCGCCAGAGAATTTCTGTTCATACTTTTTAAATACAATTTAGTCAAAAAAAAAAAAAAAAAAAAAAGATATAATTTTCTGTAGGTATTATAATTACATTAGTTTTATATAATTTCAATATTATTTAGTTAACATTTTATAATTTTAACATATTTTAACGATATTTTTAGAAGTGTATATAGTAACTGAGGGTTCCGACATTCAAGTCTCAGCGTGCGAATTATAAAGGTTCCATAAGTATGATTTCACCTTTGGGTGCTTTTGTCTTTAGCCCGCAGAGGCCATTATACGAACCACTGCAGGCATGGAATCGATGATAAAAGGTATGCAATGAACTGACTTAGTTTTGAAGCCACGTTTGCCCAATGTTTCTTCATGGACTTTCAGGACAGTTGGACGATTGAAAATAAAATACAATTAAACTCATGTTCTATATTAATATACTGACCTTATTATTATAAATATACGGGAAATTTTTGGAAATGTAATTACATAAAGATAATTCCTTATTGTTCTTTCTTAATTTCATAATTTTAATTACATAATTAAATATTGCACTTAGAATATTAATCTGTAGAATGCGACACTTTCAATAAGTATGATAATTCGCAATCTGTAATGTGAACGATCTTAAAAATGTTTAAAATAGCGGCATAATTTGAGTATATCCTCAAATTTATCCAGTTAATATAGCAATTTTAATCTCGAAGTTAAAACTTCAATGGATTGGTTCAAATTTTTGTTCATGATTCTTGCTTCTATGTTAAAAGTAAGTATAGTCCAGAAAAAATGTCCATAAACTGGTGTTATTTTCTACTAGGGTATAGCCTTTTAAAATTCAATTCGAAATGGAATTATATGTCTTAAAATATTTAAATTCTGCTGGATTTAAAGTGAAATTTATGTCAGATTATACCTTACAGATTTACATCAGAGCTACGTCTAACCCATCTCATCTTGTTTTCGATCACATTTCACTGGATATAACCTAACCAACAAGCGTTTATTCGTCCTGCCAGTTCTTTTTAGATTGGAATTGGTCAAATCAAAATTCATATGCAGATTGAGCTGAATATAATATTCGAGTATGATCAGATATCAATTTGGATTTTTAGTCAGATCTGAATCGGATCTATTGAACTGTTTCCCGGGGTCGTGGTCAACGCTATTAATATAACCTTTTAAGAAATATTTATTGAATCGTCCGAAGTATTAGTGCCCGTTTTCATTGACATGAAGCATTTCTAACATTGACTTTTATTATCCTTAGAAACCCTAAGATTCGAATAGGTTCGGAACGAATAACGCAGTCATTCGGTGCGTTAAATGGCCATTAAGTGTTGATGTCACGTCGCGCATGGATTTCATGGGAGTACCGGGGGAATATTCACGTGCCGACCGTGCCTGGACATCGCGATTCTTGGTGGCTGATGGCTATCTCGTTAATTGTAGGATAGCTAGATGAATACATTCTTGGTTAGTACACATATAGAGGACTGGCATTATGACAGCCTTCGAGAGAAAGATTACGAGCACTACGGGTGGTCCAACTCGATGGGGCTCAATCCTTCTTAATTAAGCGGCGGTCGTTTTCACGAATGACTTTTAATAATCGCCCATTACCGAAGATTTGTGATGATTCGCGCTTCGCTAATTTCATTCAATAAATAGCGAGGCGAAAAAGTATTGATCATTTTATCGGGTAGATTTTACACGGCATACTATAAAATCGTTCCTTTCCTTTGAACTTCGAAATTCAGAATTCGTTATCGACAAACTTGTACGAGCTTATGATTATAATTATATTAATCTATGATTGTCTGTTTGAATTTAATTTTAATTAATTTCTTAAATTACTATAATTAGCAGTTTTGATTGATGTTATAATTGATATAAACTTCTTTCAGCAAAACTTCACTCGAATAAATTGAAATTCTCGGTAAATCTGCCTGGAACCCTTTACTTTGGCTTAGCATGCGAGAAAATCGATAACGCTTGGTTCATAAGTTTTTACAAATGTTAAATTATAATCTTTTAGAAAATTGCATTCGAAGTGATTAAATGTAACCATTATACACAGAAGGTGTATTTTTATTGTTGTGTTTTTTTTTATGAACGAAATTCTGTATATTACACAGTATATGTGTTTTAAATATATTATATATATATTTTTTAAAAAACGTACATGAAAATGGCACATGACTCCAAATTCTTGTCAGAATGAAAACAAAATTTATTAATACAAAATATCCTATATTCTTTAATTAATTCAAATATCAGAAATTTCAAATACGCAGTAATTTATAAAACTAAAGTCGGCAAACAAATTCCAAGCGTTCCTGGATTATAAAGAGTTTCCAATTGCATTTAAAGTCTGAAATGAAATAAAGCTAATGTTTTTGACAAGAATTTGACAAGAAAGATTAAGTGTTTATTTTTTATCGCAAAATAAGACATACGTTCTTAAAAAACTCAGGCACATAATAAAAAATTATACAATTTTTTAAAATCAAAATCAATCTTTTTATCAAAAGATAACTTATTGAAAAACTATATTTTTTCGGTATCTTTAATCAACATTATTTTTTATATAAATCATATTTATATAGAATTACGAATATCACCCACCAAGTCTACAGGCTGACTTCATATTTCATATTTCTGATATGTTAGAAAAAGTCTTTATAAATATTGAAATACATTTTATTGACGTAATAAATAATTTGTTTTATTTTAGCAAACTTATACTCACAATCTTATATCTCTATACGGCCTGTTTGAAATTTTAGAACTGCAATCATGGAAAAAAGTTATCGTAGAGAAGATACAAGAAAGTGGCCTGGTGGTCGAAATAAGGAGTAAAAGGAATTCGTACAAAAATGGAAATTGGTCTCCGATCAGAATCTTATAGGGTGTACCAGCGGTACACCGTAATCGTATCTGGATCCCCGACAGTGCCATACAGAAACATTTCACACTTGGCCGATTTCAGTAAAATTTCTGATAAGATTCTGATCAGGAACCGTTTTTTTTCCTCGCCTAAATGTGTCTTATAAGAAACGGACCTGGGCCGGATTCAATCTACCCTGTTTCATTCTGCGAGGAATATACAATAGCGCCACAGAGTTATGCTGAATGGAGAACGACAACAATTACAGGATACATCTACAAAAATAACGTGTGATCTCTTATCATATTTGTGAATTATAAAATCAATTTCATATGCAATATATTGTTTAACCAATTTAAAAAATTGATCCATTTATTTTACGCGGTTATCATCTTTTCAATTTTCATAATATTTAAATTTAAAAAAAATTATTGATATATTAGTGTGTCTACGAAATGATGAATTTTATTTTTCATTTATCATTTCATGATCTTTGACAATGATATTTTTGATTTCCTTTCATGAAAATTCAACTTTTTTATGGGTCTCGAAAATTGAAATGGAATTATTCATTGATGCTCATTAACTTTCACCTACTTTGACCAGTTTCTACGAATCTGCACCAGCTTTTTAAACATATTTTCAATTGTGTAATTTTATTTAATTTTTGTCTTCGTTATTTATTAATACAATTTAGCTGATTATTTATTTGTTTGTCTTGGTCGTATATTTTTTTTTTTTTTTTTTTTAATTTTATTTAGTGTTTAGTATTGAATTCAACGCGCACGAATAACTGGTGTGCTTTACAGGTTAAGCAAACAGTTATAGCAGATTACGTAACTACTGTGATTTGTATTTGAATTCGTATAGTAAAAAAGTAAAGAACTCAAACCAACATCAGCGTCCATGTGCCGGAACAGTTTTTAAGGACTTTCTTATAAGATTCGAAACGCCGGGACGCGTAAGCTCATAAAATCATTATCTCGGATAATGTGTCTAGAATTAAGAGCAATACCAACTCTACACTTCGTGAAACTTTACCTGAAGCATTGGCAAGTTGCTAGCTGAGGCAAGAAATTTAAAAGTTTCCGAAACAACTCTTGGGCTCATCGTATTTTGAACATCGAAGAAAGGAGAATGAAAGCAGTTAAAGCTTCTTCCCTGTTTTGCGTCGTTGCTTTGAACGTCCTCTTGAGGACTTCGGATGCAGCAAGAGAAGTTTGCGAACACCATTTCCGCACCCAAGTACGGGAATAGGAAATCGAAAATTTTATAATGCTCATTAAGGAAACTCTTTTCATTATTTTCTTTTGAAAATTAATTAAGATTCGGCTAATGATATCTATTTTATATATATGTATACATATACGAGGATGTACAGAGAATACCGTGGAAACTCTATTCAAGTTTTATCTTACAGTTGGTAATGAAAATCAGAATAAGAACAATGTTTGTCCGTCTACTAGTCCAGTAAATAAGCCGGAAAATGTGGAAAAGTTGAGAAACAGCACCGATTTCAAAAATTCTTTTTGTCCCGTATTCTGTAGACCCTCAGGAA